>CAIGRP010032497.1:0-41306 GCA_903798385.1 Fraxinus cuspidata
AATTAATTTTTTATTTTATTTTCTTTTTGTTTAATTTGAATAGAAGGGTAAAATCGTCATTTTATAGAAAAAATGGTTGAAAATGACCTTTTGCGCAATGAAAGGTGGAAGGTAGGGGTGAAAATACCAAAAAATGAAAGGTAAGGACCTTTTGCATAATAACATTGAAAGGTAGGGATGTTTTGTGCTATTTACCCTAAATAAAAATAAGCACAAAGTAGCATTATCTGATCACATATCATAAATCGAGCTTAGACTCAAAAGCACATATATTTTTGAATTTTCAAACATTTTCATTTTTTTTAACTTTGTATATAATGTAGAATAATAAAACAAACAAAAACGAGCACTCAAATGACTCAAGAAATCGAAAATACCCATAAACCTAAACTTACATCGTTTCTCCAATGTATGTGTCCAAAGGTATAATTAACGTACATATGGGAGAGGGAAGTTGGATCGCAAAATTCATTTCTCCGATGAAGGGACTACCAGATTGAAGATTTCGATGTCGGGTAAATTAAAGTCACTGTCACTGAACTTTCATCAAATTTTCAACTGGATAATTAAATTTTAAATTTATTGAAACCAAGTCAATTCATATTCAATTTTGTTGCACCAGTTACCACGTTTGATTCATTACCAAAATTAACGTCAATGTTTTTCGTGGCTGTTATTTGGGTAACGTGTAACTGTTAAGCTTCTCGGATAGGTTCAATGACACATGATTTTGACAGGGTTTTTAAAAGTCTGACGTGTCAAAGGAAATGACTGAATTGGAGGAAACATTAAAATGCAGTAGCTCGTGAGGGACTTGAAGCATAATTGGAAAACACGTCCTCTGTGGAAACAAAATATAAAAAGAATTTTCGTGGACGATCGACAAAAAAGTGGTCCTTAGTTATGATAGATTCCAGTATTCTTTCCGCCCATTCTACGATGGATATAAACCATGGAGCACGGTTAACTCGAATAAAAGCAACTGCAGCAATGTTGAAATTTGATGTATGCTTTACCCAAAGAATTGGTTTTTAAACCACAAATGTAACTATTCCAACTACAAGATAAGGTTTCTCCCTCTAAACATCATTGTAAGATAATCATTTTTCTTTTAAACCAGTAAACATGGTTAGCTCCATGACTAATGTAGAAAATAAATAAATAATAATAATAATAACAGCTTTTAATCTTTGCATTTTTGGACTGATGAATGCGTAACAACCATTTAAATTATCAAACGAATTATGAAATTGTCAAAAATTAAAGAAATGGGGCGAGTTCACTGCATACCTTTGCACAGCAAACCAACTCCGAAAATGCGTGAGGTAGAGAGATAATTGTCGTCTGATTTAAAGCATGAGCCGGTAAAACTTGGATGAAAGTGCTCCCGGAGCGGTGACAACCTTCGTTCCAAGCGCGGCCGAAAATGGTGAAGCGGGAGGCAGCCAAACCTTTGATGGAAGTGCTGCCGGAGCGCCGACGGTTCCTTCATCTGAAGTGCGGTCGGAGATGGTGAGGCGTGGGGAGGGCTTTCATTTTTGTTGGTGGAAGCAAGATTTTCACTAGATGCTCCACACAATTTCCTGTCTTCTCGCCCGCAGGTACTAGCCTCCTAATATTGTTGATGTTAGTGGTGAAAATTGGTGTAAAACACGAAAACGATTGGATAAAAATCGAAAATCAAGCATTGAAAAGTGTGACTTTATGTCATCCTCGACCAAAACGTAACCCGTTTACTTGTTCTTTGCCGCTTAACTTGTTTAACTTGTTTACCGGTTGACTATTATTTTGTAAGCTTGTTATACTTTCTGTGTGAAATAAACAAGATATCAGAATCGATTTGATACCACTTGTTGCGAAACAACCAAATCTCTTGTTAGAAAAAATATTAATATGCTCGGATCGCTATTAGCAATGTTGGAAATACAAGAAATGTGTATTGTTTGAATACCACTTGATGAAACCAACTACCGGAATGAATTGTTGAAGTTATATGACAAAAATGAAGTATTAGATCAAGCAAAAGAATAATAAAGACAATAAATATGGCATATGAATTTGGAGATTTTATTGCACTACAAATAATAAAGATTGAGAAATATTACAATGATCCTAAAAGCTAATAATCATTTATCTCACATTATAAAATTGATAGAAGAGCCTCATATATGCAGGGATGTCCAAACCCTCATAGTTGAATTGTTGATGAAGTAGGATACCAAAAAATCGAACCAAAACAAGTTTCAACTCTCAATGTACTTTCAAAAAAGAATTTCAACTTGACATGGGACTTCAATAGTATTTCAAACTGAATTCTTCTTGACTCGTACTTCAATTAAAAATCTTCAATTATTTCAATAAGAAATTCGGGTCACACCTAGCTCTAACACTTCTGCTTATCTAAGATATGTTCCACCTTTGTTTACTCAAGTTAAAGATCTGGTTGGGAAATCATCCTTTGAAGAATTGTGGCACAGGGACGTTGAAGAGTCAATTCGCCAGGGAAGTGCAAAACCATTTGTAGAGGAAGCTATGCTGCAAGTATCAAATTGGGGTTTTAGCTTCATGGATCTTCAAGTGCAGAATAAGTGTTCTAGAAGGGGCTTTTTCCCCTTGGCTGCAGTTCGTGTATGGTGACACAAGTGTAAATTGAATGGAATTCTTGGCCCAATTCACATATAGCAGGTTTGCAGGCATTTCCTGTTACTTTTTCCTCGTGCTTAGATACTTTTGGTTTTGGAAAATGAAACTCTGACGACTCCATTCTAACCATATTATCCTTTAAAACAATACGACATTCTAGCTCAGTGTCCTTTTCCTGATATTGCCAGTACTGTTGAAACAGGGGATGGACGATATGGTAACTCCCCCATCAATGGCTGACTATGTGGTCCGTATTCTACCCAATGCTGTTGTACATAAACTTCCAGAAAAGAGGGTCACTTCTCTTATTTCTTTCTCTGTGATGAATGCCATAGACAGGGTCCTCTTGAAACTGTAGAGGAAGCTTCGGGAAATGATAGTGAAGAAGAGAGATCAGACCTCAGCTGATTACACATTGGAAGTTGGAACGGTATGTTGTTTGGCTTTCGAAGCTACTATGTATATACTACAGGTTGCTCCTTCCTTCGTCAAGCATAGAGGCAAATAACAATCTTAAACAAATTATACATCAAATTTGTTTTATGCATGACATCATCAGATAATACAAGTTTGGAAAAGAACCCACAACACACTACGCATTATATAGTAACGAAAATTCTGGTAAGAACCAAATTTTCGTATTCGATATGGGACATTACGTAGCTGTTTGATCAGTTTATAAGATTTACACCACGAATTGGAGACTGATCAACTCCTTTTGCAAGATTAATAGTTAGAATATATCACATTTTATCATAAAGCTGTTTTATCTCCAGAGACAGCTCCTTCTCTGGACACATTGATGTTAATGCTCTCATAGTTTGTGTGTTAATTGCCATTGCTGTCCATTTTCTGTCATTTGCTTCACTTGTATTGCTTCTTCTTCAATCTCTGGGGACTTGTAGTTTTTCTTCTTACCCCAAATAACAAGATAAAGGCCCATAACTATTACAATGGCTCCAACAACCCTGTACAAAAGTGACACCAGTTTCATGTCTTCAAGTATTTGTGCACACTCACGTCATGTCGACACACATAAATAGACAAATACTGAACAGATGGTAGCATTTCTTCTTCTTTAATATTGTGCACTTCTCTTGAGTTTAACATACCAAACACGCTATAAGCGTATAGATAAGGTTCTAGGGAGAGGTTAATACTCACTTTCCTAAAAACATTTGCTCGGCAAAAATGAAGGAGCCGCAACGATAATCATGTTCAATGGGCAAAATGCAATTACAAAAGCTGGGCCTCTCTCTTTCATTATGTAATAAGTAATTCCTGAACAAAATATGCCCTGCAATATTTGGTTTTGAGCTTTTCCGGGTTAAAATGTTTCCTTTCAATTATCGGAAAGTAAATTCATGCCCTGTTGGAAAGAAATTTAATGAACTTGGAAAAATGTAGTCATTGTCTAATGGTCTAAGGAAGGACAATCTGGTTGCACTGAACCCGTATATTTGGTACGTTAGACTGGACATGATTAGTAAGTTCTCTTTCAAATCTTGTCTAGTCCAATGTATCAAACATGTCATTATAGATTGCCATTTATTAAAAACATGTCACAATCAAGATATTTTTTTTTTTATATCTAACATGTTGGTCGTGTTCAAAATATCGTCATTAATGTCCAAATTATTAATTAGAAGTAAATTCTTTCAATATGTTGCTCTTACAGTGTAGGCAACTGCAAGAAATTTGGTGTCCCAGTTTATAGACCAGACCACAGCTTTCCCCCTCTCCATTACCAGTGCCACTATCCCTCCCTTGGCTGTTCCCGACAGGCATATCCAAGCTGAGAGAGAAAGCTCAGCAGGATATGTTCTTAATGCGATAGCCTGGAAATACACAACACGGGTAACAGTAAGCACGAACCTAAATGACATGTTTAATAGGTTGGACTAGATGATACTGTACATAATTAGCATCGTTTGGTACTGTGTACTAAACATATCCTTAGTTATTGATTTTCGTACGGTTTAGTCACCTGCAAATTCATGAAGCAAGCCCAGCTGAAACATCCGATTGTGATCATTAGGGAACCCTTGATTGAATGTCGAAGTTTCAACTCTTTTTTGTTCGTCGCTGCAGCTTCCTTTCGTCCATGGCAGCTCTTTAAGTGGACCTTTTAATAGGGTCATGAGCATGGCCCCTGCCACAGTTGCTACAATGTCAGCTAACCTAGCTTGGCTATGGATGCTCTTTACCTTAAATTTCTCGAGCCTATGACAAAAGTACTTAATAATATTTGGTTTGCATTTGTGAAAGCAGGGATTCACATTGTGTAACAAACATCACGATATCAACCTGAAGATGCAAGCCATGACGAAAGTAACGGCAGGAAGAACGTTGCACATAGCGGCTGCAAATGTTGCTGTTGTGTATTTCATCCCGAGAAAGTACAGGTTTTGGTCTATAACCGGCCTGTTATGGTACTCAGAAGCTTATTACATAGATAGCTAAAAATCAAAGTTTTAGTAGATTTTAACAAAAGTTGATAAAATGTGTGATTGAAATGAGGATCAAGCAGGGGCTTAGAGATTTACTCCAATAAGGCGAGAAGCATTGTATTGCCAAATATCGAAAAAGTCATCTTTGGCCTTGTTTTCCTGTGGAAAAGAAGTAATATTAGCCTGCTAACCTCACTTGAACTAGAATAGGTAGAGAAAGAGAGATTGACTTGTCCAGAATGAGTGCAAAAGGGGCCATGACAATTTTGGCTATGGCATGGCGATAGACGACAAATACATAGTTACTCATTCCTTTATTTAATGCAGCTTTAGAGAGGATATCCATTCCTGCAAAGCCAAATTGCTGAAAAACTACAGCAAAGAAGGGTTTAGCCTTGTGAAATCGAGTGCACATTGTCTCTGTTGATGGAAGGCTTTTCATTTCACCCAGTTTTGGTCACCACATCGAAATCTTCGAGACGACTCTTGTAAACATATACTACGAATAATCAACCCTTGATGAATTGGGACTCGAGTAAGTTCCTGAGAATTAGTACCTACTTAGGTTCTTGTCTTAATTTATAGTAGTCCTCTAAATTATTCTGCGTGCTTTTTATTTTCATTTGGTCAAAAGCAGGTGAAAATACACGATTTATAATGATTCACTTTAAATGTGAGAGTTACATGAGTTGCGTCCACTTGTTACCGTGAGATTTTACGATTCACGAGTCATTCTCAACCGAGGAAAAGAGGCTCTTCACCTTTAATACCTTTTATTTAAGTAGGGTTTCAACCTAATACATTAAAAATAATTGCCTCTCCCGAACTCCCGAAATTCCATCATCGTTAACGTAGACCACCCTTTTAGCCTTCCCTCTATATTGTGCATGTGATGATTCCTTCGTCGCATTAGAATGGAAAAGTATGTGCTATATTAAACTTCACATTTTCAATAGAGAAAAGGGAAGGAGTAACTTTTGCTTTAGTTGGAATGAGTTTTTACAGTACCGAGTGTTGGATTGTAAAGAACGAAATGTCTCTAGGAAGATGAGGATGAATGTGTAGTCATATTAGAATGGATAAGATAAAAAATGAGAACGCGTGCTAACAAGTTAATATAACATCAACTAAAGTAAATAATAATAATAAAAACTAAAGTTCGACAATCCTTTATACACACATGATAGAATAGTTCATTTAAATCACGACGCCGTTATAACCATTTAATCTATTATTTTTGATAATTTGCATCCAGCACTTTTGTTTTTCTTGTGCTTTCTTCATCGATGCATTGCATCGGATATTCCAATTCCTTTCTCGAGTAATAGGAAAGAGAATAAGTTTCTGATTGGATTCCTTGGTGCATGCTAAGATTCAAATCCCTAAGTAGTTCCAAATATCTATATTCGAAATTAGCATTCAGGTTATCTTTTTAATGTTGGAATTTTCAGTGACATCAGTGGGTGAGTAGCATCCAAGAATGAGAATTTACCAACGTTGTAAGAAGTATAAAAGCGTCACGAGGCATGGGGTCAAGCTTTGAGAGCGAGCTCGGACGAGATCTAGAAGTAAAAAATACGTTTTCTTATTTAAATATTATTTTAAAATTTTAATCAATCTAAAAATCATTTAATAATTAAAATAATACCTACCAAACATATACGCGAAAAAATAAAAAATAAAAAAGCACAAAAAAGGCAGGATGTTTTGAGCTCACTTCGTACCTAAGTGTCGCTTTTTATAACACTGAAATTTACTAGTGCATGCTTGGCAAAGCTTAATTTCTTTTATTATATGGTATAATACAAATAATTTTCTTTTTCGTATTTCTTAGCTAAAAGTTTCATATTTCAAAAATACAGTCTACCTTACTGTAAGGGGAAACAATTTTAAACAAAACTTACTTAGCCCCTACTTGTCTTTGCTAAAAATCAATTTTGTAGTAAATTTTTATAAAAGTTAATGAAATGTATAACTAAAAATTTAATAAAAATTTTAAATTACATAAAACATATAATTAAAATTAATTATTAATTTTAACAATCCATTTTTATGGACTTTTTTAGCTAAATACTTGGCCGAAAATGCACTAAATAAAATGATGGGCATGTTGTTGCTTCCACGCTCCTAAAAATCACTATTCAAAACATTGTTTTGGCCAAATAATGGTCATCAAACATGGGTTTATTTTCACCCACATATTCTAAAAAAAAAAAACCACTATTTAAAACATTGTTTTCCATCAAAAAGGGGCTAAATTATAAATATATAAAAATAAATAGTGAATAAGCGTGCAGTACCTTTGAATCCTTCAAAATGTGTAGATATAAAGTGACTCAAGTTTTATATAGTTACTTGAGCATATAACATCTATCAAAATTTCACGAATGCGAAACTGAATCACATTAATCAAATTTGTGTGTTGCACGGGTAATCTTCGGCATTCAGATAGTATAGTTTAAAGAACCAACACATATGCTCAAATTAGATAGTATAGTTTAAAGAACCAACATATATGCCCAAAGTTTGCATTTAACCATCAAAATGCAGTGCAGAAGTAGAGACCGCGAAAATAAAGAATCGTAAAGAATAGCAGCAGACAGTGGATGGTATATCACAATTCACTAACACTTCCGAGTTTGGACCAATATAAAGAGAGCAAGCTTCAATATTACACTCAAATCAGCCATATAATAAAACCAATTTACTAAATTATCATCTTCAGTCAACCCAATGAAGAAGAGTTCATGAGAAAGACTTAAATGCTATATTACTTTCTCAAATAAAGATTCTCCCAAAACACGATATGAGTGACAACATTACAAGCAACATTGGTATCGTCATAACATTAATTCCTCCCTCAAAATGGTTATGTAATTGGTCGGCCTACCTTCAATGCAAACGATTGCTCAAGAACCACAGCAAGCCGACTTTTGTGCAGCTTGAGCACCCCCTGCAGTTTGGTCCGCTTGGGTTATCCTAATGGATGGAGCCTGTGATAATCAAATAACGGATAGGTTAGTGCTGAGCACTAATGAGCAT
This sequence comes from Fraxinus cuspidata, assembly GCA_903798385.1. Taxonomy (NCBI): domain Eukaryota; kingdom Viridiplantae; phylum Streptophyta; class Magnoliopsida; order Lamiales; family Oleaceae; genus Fraxinus; species Fraxinus cuspidata. The sequence continues at coordinate 8,136 of CAIGRP010032497.1, forward strand.
GTTCGGCTAAACTTAAAAAGTTGCTCAGGAATAAGTATAAAAATAAAAAATATTTATTGGTCAAAGTTGAAAATAAGCTAATTTTTTTGACGGTAAGCTATGAGTTACTTTCAAAATAAGTGAACCGTTACTTAAAAGTAAGAAAAAAGTAAGCTATCCAAATACGTTTGGAAACAAAAGCAACTTTTACTTTTTAAGCTTAGCCAAACATGCTCTTAAAAACTCCCCAACAAGGAATAAAACAGTACCTCAGGTCTTGAGTCCGTCTCAGAAAGTCTTTGCTTTATATCCCTGCCTATTGAGAAGAAAACCTCCTCCACGTTCATATTTGTCTTTGCACTCTGTTTAACATAATGTCATCAGAATAAAATTCAGGCAAATATTTGCAAACATCAAAAACAACTCAACAAGCACTACTTACAGTCTCAAAGAATTTAATTCCATATTCATCAGCAAGTGCTTGACCCCTGGATGTCGGAACGGCCTACAGAAAGAAGTAAGCCAGATCAGTATTAAATAGCCAAAAAAGCTAAATTACACATCAAAGACGTATAATTGATATGTGTTTGTGTCCATCTGATGTAAAGTCGTCCATCTAATTATTAGTATCCTATATGTTAAACACCTCTAATTGGTACTGATTTATTTAGTGAGCAATATTGTTCCATGTCCAAAATTAATGACTCAATTGCCTAACAATTGATATCACATTGAGAAAAATCCTTGCAAAGTTTAATAGAAAGGAAAATTAACTATATATCAATATATTTAATGATTTTACTTTATACACAGACTAATTCATAGATAGGTAAAAAGTTAATTAGCATGCTGCCAGGCTTCCTATTACCAAGTTGCAATAAAATTAGAAAAATGTGACACCATAATTTTTACCTAATTGATGATTTCTCCAAAATCCAAAAAGCACATTTTGTCTGTCTCTACTTTATAAATTGTTAGCATGCCAAAAGTTTTTCATTTTTAGTATGCAACTCTCCTTTATAATGGTTTCTATTTTTTTTTATATAAAAAAAAACCAGCTTAATTTGCATAGTTGATCAAGAGAAAGACCAAACAAAGCTTTTTCTTAAACACTTTCTTTATGTTTTATTAGTCAGATTAATATGGTTATATTACCAAGAAAAAAGAAACAATTTGTCTAATTAAATCTTGATTTTCTTCTAAGGTTTATACTTGACGATGGTTTACACATTATAAAGCATAATTTCAAATGAGGTTTCAACACTTCCAGAAAGTCCTCGTTAAAAAAATAAAAAAGGTTGAACAACTCAGTTCGACTTTGGAATGCTTTTGCGTAGATTTCCGGATGTTGAAGGTATATATCTACATTCATGCAGAATTTCAACTCTTTGATTCGATTATTAATGAAAAGTCATTAGGTTTTATTTTACAAATAATTCTAGTAATTTTGAGTTACTTTTATAGTTAGGTTCTACTTAAATTAGACTTGTAGAAAACTTATAATAAAGAGGGTTTATGCATTGCGATAGCTTGACTTTTGATGAATTCAATAAACAACACTTTCCTTCCCAATTTCTTCTCTCAGCTTCTCCTTTTTCTTTCTTTCTCTCTCTCTCCTCTTCTCCCCTCTTTCCCCTTCCTCTACAAGTCTTGTTCTTGTTTGATTGTGTTCTTCGTCATGAAATTATCTCCTGATCTATTAAGTATACGAAACTTAGTAATAAAAAATCTCTAAAACTCAAAATTAAAAATTTTCAGAGGCCAGACTCTATCCAAGGTGGGATCCATCTAATACTTCTTTAATTCTTTTCATGTGCCACGTATCTTTAGGGAAAAATGAGAATGCATTGGACATAATTACTTGGTGTATGAACACATGCATTTCATTTGTATAGACACACGCTTATCAAATGCCCCCCCAAACACACCCACACCCAGAGAGAGAGGGAGGGAGAGAGAGAGAGAGAGAGAGAGAGAGAGACCCTCCTGCTTTCATCCATATCAGCCTTGTTACCCACCAATATCTTGTTGACATTGTCAGAGGCATGCTGCTCAATGTTTCGAATCCAATTCCTGATGTCTAAACAAAAAAGGGTTAACTTTGACAAGATAGAACATTACTCATCGTGAGAAGTTGGTCGTACCAATTCAAACTCTAATTGGGGATATCAAGAGAGGGAGAGAGAGAGAGAGCACAACACCACAAGAATTCAAAAGCCAGTGAATGGAAAAGATCTATTCTGCAATGACAACAAAGATATCTGATACCCAAAAATATAAGATGATGAGAAAGGCAGAGTAATTACTGTTAAAAGATGACTCATCAGTCACATCATACACCAGCAATATACCCATTGCTCCACGGTAGTAAGCTGCACAAAATAGTTCTATTTAAATAAATGTCTTGGAAATTTCAAGAAAGAAAAATTATGTTTTAGATACAAGCACAATTTGAGAAAAAATAAATGACGATAAAAACCTTAACCTAAGGCAAAAGGAACCATGTATTTTAAAATGTTATGTATTGGCCAATTGCAATTTCCCCATATGATATACAATCTTACTTCTATTCCTCTTATCCTTCCTTCCATGACTAAATGTAGAAACACACCCGTTCATATTCGGAAAACTCAATTGAAATAAGCTCTTGGAGGACGAGAAATTCTACCATAGAATTAATTTACTCCCTGCTTCAGAATAAAAAGATAAACATGAATTTAAATTTTCTGCAGACCTTGGAACTATTTAACAAATTTGGAAAGCTACAGTAATAGCCTTCATTACCCTTTTCTAATCATGTGCCCTTTCATAGCTCAGTTCATTGTCCTACAGAAAGAGATCTTGACCAAATAGCAAGCATAAAACACTACATCAAGTTTAGTATTTTTCTTTTGAAATGGTTTATTTCAAGTCAAACCTGCACTTCTCAGAGTTTCCTCTTTGATCCAACTTCATCTAATAGTTTTGAGATATTCTCTTGAAGCTAGTTACAATAAGAATATCTTCTTAAAATGCAAATATATGTTTAATTTTTTTTTTTTTTAAAAAAGCATTCTGATGAAATTGTGCTTCAAATTTAAAGAGAGAACTGAAAGAACAATTAACAAATTGCAATGCAATGTCATTGAGAAACGAGTTATGTTTTCCTGATACACAAGTATTGAATTCCATTTCTATCAACATCCAGAAGTTGAATTCTTAAGTGATATGGGATTTATTTATTTTGGGTGGATGTACTTAATCAATATAGGTTTCTATGAAATCAATCCATCTCAAGCATATCGATGCAGCTATAGAGAATATTCATGCACCATTTGAAAAATGAAAATGTGCAAGAGTAGTGAATTCTCTTAGCTCATGTCCAGAGAAGGGGAATAGGATATTTGTCCATGGTCATGCGCATACCAGTTGTGATAGTTCTGAATCGCTCTTGCCCAGCAGTATCCCAAATTTGCAGTTTGATCCGTTTCCCATCCAGCTCTATGGTCCTTATCTTGAAATCAATGCTGTACAATAAATTCTAATCTAAGGAGGCCAGCACAAGAATGTTGTGAAGCCATGCAAAAATATTACATTTTTTATTTCAAATAGACATACCCGATGGTGGTAATGAAACTGGTGGTGAAAGAACCATCAGAGAAACGTAAAAGAAGGCAACTCTTACCCACGCCTGAAAATATAGTATTATAACGTGGCATAACAATACGTGAAGAATGATAATCCTAATTTCAAACCTGCAAATTCTTAGAAATAAACTACCATAAACAGATTGAACTAGACTAGGAAAAGAAAATCAAAATGAGGAGCAAATCATCATTTATTCAGCCTAGAAAGTTTTCACAGAATTGAACCAACACCTTTCAATAGCTGTGAAACATCACTGACCCTACTAGTGAGCAAGAGCACTGCTTTCTAACATATATGGGTTGAAAGAGTTAACCTAAGAGACATGCAACATCGACCAGGTCATAGTTTATTAATATCCTTCAAGCCTGATCAAGTAGTTTAAAATATTTGGTCAGATTCCAGCTTGACTGATATGAAGATGCCAATCATTAACCTTTCGGTAATTTTAATCAGCTTTCTCTAAAACACTTATTAGCATGCACTGCTGCTCCATCAGAGTATCTTATCCTTATATTACAATAAATTTCTCATAGCTCATTTCTGTTTCTTAGCTCTAATCCTTTAAAGTTGCTAGTATTTGCACTTATTTGCAGATCAAAAAGCTACTGAATCGACAAAATTTATAAAATGAAAAATATCTCAAAAACACAATTTCAAGTAACTAAACACATGAATCATAAGCAAACACATGCTTTTGACAAATTTAACCTCGCCAAGAACAAATTTTGCGAGGCTATGCTAATTAGATAACCAAACATGACTTTTCATTAAAAGCACGTCACGCAATTGACAATACAAATGCATTCCCCCACGCAAAAGCTGTATCACACACAAAAACTGAAAATACTATTTGACCATTTCATATCCATAAAACAAAAAGCACATCCACTTGCTGCCTTGGATAACAACGTGAGCATTTTACGTAAAATTAGAAGCAGCAGCAAAATCATTTCACAAATATGAAAAAAATAAAACATAAACAAAATTCGAATCTGACAATGAATTATTCAAATCCTACTCATCTGAACAAGTTTGTGTGAGTGTTTATATTCCCAAAATACATACCGCTATCGCCGATCAACAGGAGTTTAATGAGATAATCGTAATCGGCTCGAGCTCTAGCGGGTGGAGCGGCCATTTGATTTGAATTTTTCCTGGAAAAGCAAACCCTATAATTCAAGTAATCAAGTATTGTGCAGATATTTAGAAATTGAAACTTTACATAATAAAAGAGAGAGAAAAAAATATGAAAATTACCAGATGGGAAAGCAAGAAGGATCTAATAAATTGGAGAAAAAAATATAAAAATGGCTTGGTCAACAATTACATATTTTGAAGGTGAACTTTTGTAGGTTAAAAACAAAGATACAGTTCAAGATCTTACACAATTATAAAATATTATTTTGTTTAAAGGAAAAATACTATCATTCTAATTAACAAATAAAAATCAAACAATTTTATAATTTTTCTTATCTGTTTATTTCAATACAGATAAAAACTCTATCATCTTTCACCTACTTTGACCTCAAAATCTCAGAAATTTATCGAACGCTAAACAAATAAAATATTTTTTTTATATCAATAACTTCGAATGGTAAATATATTTACGTATATTTAATTTCGTTTTCGTTAAATTAATATACGTTTTTAATAGATAAATCTTATTTTAACGTGGATTAATATGTAGATAATTTTTTTAATATATTTACCATATACAAGGCAAATCAAAGATTAGGTATCGGGGCAAATGTATCGTTCAATTGTTCAGGAGAGCGGTCGAAACTTACGAAGAATATAATAAGTTCATGATTGAAATAAAAAGTAAATAATTTCAAGCATGGGAGTATCCAACAAAAATTAGGATTGAACATTGGGCGCACTCACATTTTTCAGGATGTCGATATAACACGATGATGTAAAATAATACAGAATTTCTCAATGCATTATTAAAAAAGGATCGAGAGTTACCAATCTTTTCAATGATTGAGAACATTCGTAACAAGCTGCAGTAGTAGTCACGAGCGACGTGCGGAATCATTGAGTCGTACGAGTGTGCTAACACCGACTTAAGAGGATAAACTCTTCAAGACTACAGAGGTTGCGAGGAAGTTGAATGCGGAACCACTAAATGAGTTGCACTTCTCCGTGAAATGTGCATACAATATCACATACATTGTGAACTTGACTGATAGTACTTGCACTTATAGTCTATTTCAGTTGAAGAGTTTTAATGTAAGCATGTAGCCGCAGTAGCTATGTATAAATGCTTTGTAGCGAGAACCTTATACTCTCCTTATTCCACGACTACTTATTGGAGAGTATCGTATGCAGGGACTATATTTCCTCTGCCAAATAAAGCTAAGTGAGAAGTTCCCGATCATATTATTCCACTTAATAGTTTGTTGCCACTTGAAATTTAACCGCATAATCCTAAACGTTCACGTACGTCTAGAATATCATCTACTGAAGAGTTTCGTCATTCGCGTAGGTGTGGCAGGTGCAAAGCAACACGACATACTCGCCAATTTTGTACAAATAGGATTTTCCTAAATGACAATTAGATGGATGTGAAATGGAATCGTTGTTAAATGCACAATATTTTATTGTGAAAATGCCACAATTGCTCCTATAATTGAATAATAATGAGTTAGTGCGGTGCCGTATAGTTAAAAACAAGTTTTCAAATTAAAAAAATTATAAATACTTACGATTTTGAGTGTCTCATCGTCGTCGTGTCCCGCACGATGATTAGTCTATCCAGCACAATCACTCTACTTGTCTAGTTATCAAAAGAACGATCACAGCCACCGGCTCCAGGTTAAGCTTGAGTTGACCCTGTGTTGGATAGAAATGATCGGAGTCGTACACATATATAATGAAATCAGCAAAGATCACGCAAAGCAATGATGTTTCGCAAGCATTGGAATGTACATATGCATACAACCCTCCCATGACTTTCTCTCAACATTCGACCACATCCCTATGACCCAGTCGAGCATATATTGGGCACTGTTTACTCATTACCTATAAATTGGAGCGACTGATACTCAATGGTAATGGCACGTAGGAACTCGGTGTTCAATATAACTTGACCAGAAATGTCAAATGATCTTGCTCGCAACAAGTCCATAGCCAAGTTGATGTACTACATCAAGAAACACCAATAAAAAAGAGGATGCTATTTCATTTAATAAATAACTAATTATATATACATAATAAATAATAATTACAATATTACACTTACATCGTTGACGAGCCAAGCTTTCGAAATCGCAATGTCATGGAGTCATTTATAAGCTCGTTCTTTGAGCTATCGTGTGGCGAGCTTTGAAAAAAGAAACATAAAAAATGTCAAAAGAAGTATAGATGAGTTAGCGTAGCCTACTTTACTAAAATCATAAAATACTTATATGGGCATAATTTTTCTCTACTCTATCTTGAACGCTTTCCACTTGGCATGGTCCGCCTCCCAGAAGAGATTGAGGTACGTCCCATTGACGAACGTCCTCCTCTATCTTCAGCCGTGAAGGGGGAAATGGCATACTATGACAGCAATCTAGGCCTCTTGCCGATCACCTACTCATGCACGTCAACATCACACTTCTTACCCTATGTCACGACAGACATCATCCCATCATCAGCCATGCCATCCGCTTCGTAGACTGCCACCTTCTCCATCATCGAAGCTACCCTCTTCATCCTCTCCTCCTCCGCCACCTCTCCTATCCCTCTAAGGGCCACTCCTTCCCACTCCATGGATAATAAAAATGATTTTAAAGCCATGTTTGATTGGCCTTATTTTCTAGGGAAAATGGAAAATGAATTCCATTTTCCACTTTTGAACATGTTTGATTGGCAAAATTTGGCATAGAAAATTAATTCCCCCCCCCCCTGCCCACGCGCCTATTTTTCATGGTTTTGAAAGTTGGGAAAATGAATTACAACTTCTGGCAGAATTTTTTTTTTTTTGGTAATGGAAATAAATTTTATAGCCAATTGTTAAAAAAAATTTCACTTTAATGGACAATTTCCATGTAAAATGAAGCTAAACGAACACTAAACTTTGATTAAAAAATAGTTTTCGAGCAATTTTTTTATTTTTTTATTTTTTGGCAATGGTAACAAATTTCATAACAAATTGTAAAAAAAAATCACTTTAATGGACAATTTTCATGTGAAATAAAGCCAAACATGAACAAAAAGATCAAAATTTCAAAAAATTTCCGGGTGAAGAATTCTACCAATCAAACACACGTAATTAACAATTCACTTGAAAACAAGTTCTAGGCAATTATTTTCCCCGAAATTCATTGTCTTTCCACCCATTTTTCACCATTACAATCAAACGGACCATAATACACCATCATTTGTCCTCAACGGTGTATAACTCCAATCTCCGTCACCCCGTCCGTCACCCCCTCATCTACCTGCTATATCGCCTCGGACGCTGTTATCTCATCCTGAAGGTCCACTAAATGGTCTCGTAGCACTGTAACATAATGACATAAATTTGATACCTCGTCTATCAACTCTCGTCGCAGCGTCCCTAACTCCTCTCGTAGCACACCCACCTCCTCTCTCAACGCTTGTCGTATCATGCCACCGCTATAAATTCAGTTAGTCGGACACATAGATCACTAAAATAATGACTCTGACCCTATGCTGGAAATCCACGGGAGAGGTGTATAGATGGAGAAGAAGGAGATCTAATCGGTGGAGCTGATCCTATTAGAGGAGGTAATCCCATCGACGGATGTGATCGTCGATAAACCGGACCGCGCTCTTACACAAATAACAACTTTAAAAATTATCAACTTAATCAAAATAAGCCAACTCATACAAAATGGTAATCAAAAAATTATATTCGATTCACATATTCAATCTCGATCCAGGATGTAATCGGACATTTGATGTCTTGAATATGCGGAACGACTAATTTACACACAAATCTCGACCCCCTCCTCCGTCGATGACGTGAACTCATTTAGGATTTCAAGCTGACATATTGACATTTCAACAGTTAATGATCGTGTGTTGAGATTTTGAAACGACATAAATATAAATCGCAAATGTATAATACTTACCTGAAGGTCGTCAATGAGAGCCGATAACTGTCTGCCAGATGGATAACCGTCTGCTTGGGATGCTCACCAATAATGCATCAGAGGACAACATATCTCCTATCGCCTCGCAAATCGGGTACAAAGAGAGGGACAGTCTCATATACCCGTATCTGCAACACATAAAATTATTATATATAAATTTAGTATAAAAAATATTTTTTATGTTGATTATGTTAAACATTTACCTGCATTGTCGGGACAATCTATAAGTATCGTACGTACACAAGGATCCTTGGGCTTCGAATGTGAGATGGTGAAGACGTGTACGGTGTCCTCAAAACATCTCCGTCCCCACGGATAGTTATTGAAGGCGTCGATGTCGTCAACAGCTTTAAAATGGAAAAGATCGATGTAATTTTTTTGTGATGACACCGCACCACGTTATCAATGATATAGAGCAGTTTTAGCTTCAATATGTCCAATATATGGTCGCACTCCCTAATTGCATCAATCAACCGCGGTAGAAGCACTGTCCCATGTCCCTGAAAATACGCATTGTATAGCCTTTTGCTTCTTTGAGAACCGTCGGTAGCTACTTCGTCTCTCGTAATCTTCAATCCAGTCATGAGGGCAAACTCAAACATAGATAAAGTAGTGACCTTACCCCCGAGGTCGAAGTGGATGCTATCGTCGTCGACTCGCATAAGCAGTCGACATGGTAATCCATCAATAATCTGTCAGGAGTACTGCACCTCTCTCAACTGATACAATGGCCACAGGAAGGACTAATGTAGCATATATCCGTATTGATCATCCAACAACTCCAATACATTAGTGAAACTATCAAAATTGTTATTTCAAGTACATTTTCCAACCGTATGTCTCAACTCTACATCTAGATGTACTTCATCCTGTAAAAATTCAAATATTAAAAATTTTAACAAATGATAATGTAATAAAGCATAATCTCAGAAAATTAAGTGAATCGAATTGTAACTACTAACGCAAGAAATATATTTATTTTACACCGACCCTAATAAAATAACAAATAAATTAATAAATTAAATGAGAAGAACAAAAAGAATTAAAGACAAAAAAAAGAAAAATAAATTAAAGAAAATAATAAAAAATATAAAAAATAAAGAAAGAATATAAAATCATTTCAAATTGAAAAAGAAAATTAAATTACGATAAACAGAAAATAATTAATATATTTATAAAAAAAATTTAAAAAATAATAATAAATTAAATGCAAATTAATGACCAAAAGAAAAAAATAAATAAAAATATAAAAATATAAAGAATAAACCAATAATATTATAAAGTAACTTAAATAAAAAAAATAAATTAAATTTTTTATAAGAAGAAAACAATTAAGGAGTTTTTAAATTATTAATAAAAAATTATAATAAAAAAAAAATTAAACAAAAGGATATTATAAAATTAAATAAATAATATAAATATTATTTAATTAAAATTGAAAACATTAAAGATTTGTTTAAAAATAATATTTAATTAAAAAGAATTTAAATTTTAAAAAAATTAAAAAAAAGGAATTTGATAATTTGGTAATTTTCATTTTAAATTTCCTTATTTAATTTATAAAAAGAATTAAAATTTCTTAATTTATATATTTAAAAAAATGGGGTGAGTGTTAATCGGCCCAGATAGACGATAGACCGATTGTTAACAGTCGGCCCACCAAATATTAACAATCGAGTCTAGCTACTCTTAAGTTGCCCAAATGGCTCCTCTCATCGGAATCGTCATTTTCGGCAAGATTAAGTTAATTTTTTTAGCAAATTTAACACATAAAGCACTATTGCTCTCAATAATCTACACAAATATAAAGAATAAACATTATAAATATCATAAAATCCATAAATTTTTAAAACATCATAGATGAAAAATCAACTTCATAAAAAAAACTAATCTTGTTGAAGATAATACCACCGATGACTGGGTTGTATAGTGGTCGAACTTTAAGGATGGCGATTAGATCCTAGAGACCGTGTGAGTTTTTTTTCTTTTTTTCCTCTCAATTCTCGTTTTCCATATGAGAGTAAAAATGGCCTTTGGTAAATATATACTATTTCAAACAATTAACCTTTTGTTTTAATTTATTGGCCAAATGCCAATATGGAAATATGACTGGGTCAACAGGCCATTTCATGTATTTTTTCTTGGTAGGTCGTTGAAATTTGATTTCTTTCTCAATTATCCTTTTCTTTAATCTCACAAATGACAAAAATTATAGAAATTATGTTTCGAAAAAATTATAGAAATTAAAAAAAAATACTTCTAGTTTAAAATTTTCTCTTATTTTGTATTACTTACAGTCTTACGCCCTTTTAAGTAATATATTACGCAAGATGAGGCTGATGTATCCAAAATGTCATTGTGAATATCTAGATGAAATTTTGTTATTTGCTCAAAATAAAGCATAAAAATATAAAATTGACATGTCACATGAGAGCTTATTCGACATAATTTAGATGTTAAATCACAATAATTTACTTATTATATATATAAAGCCTGTTTGAGTCCCCTCTTTAGAGAATAATGCATTTTGTAATAGTATATTGATGGAGGATGTATGATTAAAAGATAAGAAAATTTTTTGGGTTTGCGTGTAATATTATTTTATTGAAAAATATATGGTTAAAAAAAGAGATAGAACAATATTTTTTTGAAAATTATGAGAATGAATCTAGGGCATAATTTGTATTATTTTTCTAAAGAATATATATAAAGTTTAGTATATGTAGGGATTAAAATACAGACTTTAATTTAAATCAAAGTTAATAATTAATTTTAACAACTTATTTTGTATAAATCATAATTTTTTAACAACACATTTTATTAACATTTATCATAATTTACTGAAAATCTGATTTTTAATCTCCATCTTACATGGACTTAATCTAACAAAATAGTTTCTTATGAAACAAGAGGAAGTTTGGCAATTAATATAACACAAGCACTATAAATTAAGCCGAGCTGTATTATCTAAACATTCATTTTTCCACAAATTCATTTTCAATCACATTTTATTAATAAAACAAATTTACATGTAAACTCAAAATTTTTTCATACTTTTTAATCACATGTTTACACAAAAATACTATTACAATTTTTTTTTGCCCCAAAATGCTCTACTTGAGTCAAATTTTTTTTTTTTTTTGAAAAATTAAATTTTGTAACGGTGTTTTATTCAGAGAACGTGTCATTAAAATATAGAGGGATGCTATATAGCAAAGGCCACATCAGCTTTATTAAAAAATATAGGAAAAAATTTAGGATTATGTGTAACATTATTTTTTTGGAAAGATATGTATTTGAAAAAAAAATTTGAAAAAAAATTTAGAGAACGTGACTCAAAAGGGCAAAATGGGGTCAAACAGAGTATAAGTGATGATGCATGACAAAAAATGTGAATAACAGTAAAATGGTCTTACTTGTAACACATGAACTTGTTACTCGAATTTCATTCAAACAGTGTAAGAAATATTTGAATCCAACAATTAACGGAAAAAAATGTAATATTGTTAATAAAAAACGATTGCAGAGTTTTTCAAATCCTTAACGCATATTTAAAGAGTCAAAATGAGTAATAATCAAAGCGGAACCATAATTCAGTAAACAAAATCGAATAAATTAGGAAATTACAAATCAAAATGGAACTAAAATACTGCAAAATGAGGAAAATACTCTTAAATCCACTCAAATTAGAAAAAAGCTAAAACGGATACGACGACATCTTCACCAACAAAACTGTAGAGAATCGAAAAAAGTTTTTAAATTCTACTCACTCACTTAAATCGACATTTGAACTGAAAGCCACCCATGTTTTCGTAAATCATTCTTATTTCCCATTTATTTCAATTGATTTAACTCATATTTGACACTCATTAAATTAAAATTCATTTTTTTGTCTTCTTATTAACCACACATTTTTTAATAAATAATGTTATACATAAATTTGAAAACTTTTCCATTTTTTTAACAACACATTCTTGAATAATTTGGAAAAATGAACCCGAGGCGTAGGATATTCTCTTCTAATCCTTCCGCATATTGTTGACCTCTGCAATTTCCGTGACAGTGCATTCTCAAAATTGGAAAAAATTCAATTTCACTTTTTCCATTTGTGAGAAATTCAATTTCATTTTCTCCTTTTTTCCCAGCTCATACGATAATTGATAGCCTCCTTTAATGGCAAGTAATGAGATGACTTGAAACAGACTGAAACAGCTCTATACTCGAGAGTTTTTCGTTTACTCAACTGCTCTCTATCTCTCTCTCTCTCTCTCTAAAAATGTAAATGCCTCTATAAATACACTGAACTTGTCTTCGTCTTTACGTTGAATTTTCTCTTCGAGATCTGAACTCTGTTTCGTTCTCTGTTCTCTCTATTTTAATCATTTTAGGTACGTTTCATTTCACCTTTCCTGGATTTTTGTTTTCCTTCTGTTTCACGCTGTTTTGCGCACTCTTTACTGCATATGTACTCTTTGTTTCCGACGATTTTGTATATATTTCAGTGAATTTTTTGTTCTCGTCAAGCATTAGTTGCACCAGGACGAAATTATAGCACTTCTTGATCGATGTATATGCTCACACGTCTTTAGTTACAGAATTTCTGTTTTTATTTAGGCTTATTTTGTTCGATTTTTGTAGACATTTTCATATTCAAGAGCGGTCTAAGTTCACCTGCATAAGCGAGCGTTCTTTCTATTTTAATCGCTCCGTACACTTGTAAAAAAGTTTGATGTATACTCCCCTTTGCACACTTGTATATGTGGAATTTTATAATCTCTAGTTTCCAGCTCATATGTGTGATCCCATTATGGACCATTTGTGATTGGAGTGCAAATCATTGCAGCTGTTTTCTTCTCCCTTAAGAGTGCTCTGTTTTAGGCTTTTACCATCATTTATTCGATTTATTGTTCGAATACTTATTAATAGTTTTGTTTGCTCATGATAACGTCTCATAGCAACATATGGCTTGTTGTTTGCTATTTTTGTACAAAAAAGAGTTCATAGTTTGTTTGATTTCAAGATTTTTCTCCCCAGACGATTGTAGGCATTTTTTTCCCTTTTTCTAACCAAATAGTTGTTGAAATTTATGATCAACAAAATCCACTTACCTAGTCAGGACTTTTTCCATTTAAACTTATTGATTCTATGCTCAAACCGGAGCAAGAACAAAAATGGCTATTTAAAAGGATGATTCTTAATTTTGCATTCTCAACTATCTCTATTTATAGATTTTTACGTCCTTTGTGCTTATACCATGTGGCAACGATTGATTAGTGAGCTTCTAACTGATTCTGTTAGCTTTTTACTTTTTATTCATATGTCCACGTGTTCTTCATTCATTGGTTATGAAGTTATGCTTTACATTCATATTCACGTGTACTTTGATAACGATTTCTGCTCATGTGAAATAGCTGAAGTGAGCTGGTGAAACCAGTCACCAGTTATGTGCATTTGCTCGCTGTCTACACTTGATACTAATTATAAAGCTTCGCATCACAAATGTTTACTTATTTTATCATGGGCTCGCACATGGTTCAGTTGACTTTTATAAGGTTCGCTTGACAAAGACACGAGTCCGCTGCAAAGCTTTTGTAAATTTTAATTGATAACAAAATATTCCTCGAAGTCCGAATCTAAGCATTTATGTTAAGTTTAGGACTTGATTATTTAATTTTATGTTATGCAGACTTGCAAATGTTTTGAATATATCAATTTTTTATTTTTTATTTTTGATGGTACAAGTTTTTCATATTTTATTGCGACAAATGAACTTAAAAAAGAATTATAATGAGCCTTTTGACTTGTGGTCTTGTACGGTTTATTTCATTTTGTGATGGAATGAGGTTACATAATTAACAATAGTGTTGTTACAGTTCTATTAGAATATTTTGTTCTTCTTCTGAATCTATTCTTCCTTTTGACTAAAACATATACCCAATTGTGTGTATATCACCACACAGACAATTTGTGCTTGTGCCCGCTTATCATATAAAGTAGATTAAATGCGCAATCTGGATTGCAAAGTTAAATGATGATTATTGGATTTTGCGAATCGCTTGATGTAAAAACTTAATATGTAAGTGAGGCCACATGTTATTCATTTTAATTTTGTTTTCAACACGTCCTCATGTGTAGACGGGGTTCAAATTTTTTCTGTCAAAGCATTAACATGTGTACACATGATTTTGAGGAGAAAAATTATTAATCCTTGTATATTAATTCACGATATGTATATTAATTTACAATATATCATATATGGCCTACTACATATTCAAGTCATGGTATACATAAGGTAATAAATGAAAATGGTAATGCAGTCAATCACCTAAATCTAAGTAATTACATCTATTCTCTGCAATTAAGGATTTTTCCGCCAATTTCATTATTTCAATTTAAGGATCTTCAAAAATTTCCTATTGCTGCTTCATAAACTATGCAACGGAAATCTATTTATTCGATATGTAGATGATTTTGTAATCTATTGATGTGTGTGGGTAGAAATTTGTTCTGGTTGTAGTTTTAGGTTATAGCTTCTTCTCTATAGAGCATGCCTATTTTATAGATAGTTCTCTTCTTTTTACTTCACCTGTTCCACTGCAAACCTGAAGTTTGTTTGATCGGTTCCTTTTTTGTGACACGCTATTTTTCTTATTAGCATTAGATAACCAAGTAAGTGCATATGGTTTTGAAAAGGAAAGAGGCTTTATGACGAAGAATTCAATGAACAAAGAACTAGAATTAAAAAAGAAAGGGAAAGGAAAAAGAAGAAGAAGAAGAGAAGAGAAGCACATGTTCTTATCAATAGTCAAGTTCAAGTGTTGCATTGCATAGACCCTCTTTTTAGAAAACTCTAATAAACTGAAATGAGCTGATCTAAATCAAACTATCTTCATTCCTAATCTACTAAGAATATCTATTATTCTTCATTCCCCATCCCTTCAATTCCTATGTGATTTTTGAAATGAAGAGACAAGTTTATTCCATCTCCTGATATGCAGCTTGGAGTTATGACACCACCTATTGAGACACCAAATAAAGCTCTCTACCCTCAGAAGTCATCACATCCACCTCTTAATGAAAGGATACTCTCCTCCATGAGCAGGAAAACAGTTGCTGCCCATCCTTGGCATGATCTTGAGATAGGTAAATAACAATTACTACATCTTCATTGTAATATCTAGACTAGTGTGCTAGAGCTTAATATGTCTTTGTTATTATTTGCAGGACCTGGAGCCCCAACAGTTTTCAACTGTGTAAGGATATTGAACTCTCTCTAGCTCTTTACATTATTTATTGTTGGTCTAAAATAGAGAAACTAACTTAAGTTGAAAAATTCTCTATGATTCTATAATTTCAGCTTGAGTAAATGTGAATATCATCTTACGGTAAAACAGGTGGTAATTCATAACATTTTAGATGAAATAATCTTATTTGATAAGCATGCCAGTCTGCTTTTAGGCTTGAACTTATAACCCCCAAGTAAAAGAGAAACATGTAACTTGCCTGACTGAAATTGTCTAAGCTTTTCCCGAGCTGACTCGTGAAATAATGTATTGCTATTTCACTCGTTGAAATCTTCTATTTTTTTATTTTTGCTTTGATTGCATTCTATGATAATTTTGATCCTCTGTGAACCCCTTTTTTTCTCTTTATAGATCTTGTTTGACTCCCATTATTTTCAAAATACAATTTCTCCATTCTTTTTAACCACACATTCTTCAATAAAATAATATTATACGCTATCCAAAAAAATTTCCTTCATTTTTAACCGCACATTCTCCATCAATCCACTATTCCAAAATGCATTATACCTAAAAAATGGGACTCGAACAGCCCGATAGACTATTTTTCAAATTTTCTCTCCATTGGATATATCCAGTTTGGAATTTTGTCTACCTATCTTTAATCTGTAATTGGTGCCGGGTATTGCTACATAAATTGATATTTATTGGATAAAATGTTATCAAACCTATGTAGTTCACTCTATTGCTGTAGTACATAAATGCAGTTTGCTTGAAATAGTTACATTGTCACATTTAAGATCAGATGCAATTACACCAAAATACTTGTGACATTTTTCAATGATATTGCATCTTACTTGTACTTCTACAAGAGTTTATTCTTAAAATTGCTAATAGAAGTTTATTCTTAAAATTGCTAATAGCCTCCTGACTCTGCTCCATATGGCCATGTAAACATGTCAACTGAGTATTAAATGGATCAAATGTGTTTTGGTATTTTCTTTATGCTTGTATATTCTGTCTGGTTAACGAAATTTGCTTGCTTCTTTTTTTTTTTTATTTTATCGGGTCTGATTCATTAGTACTTTGTAATTTACATTCATTTTGACTTCTAATTTGAATTTCTTTTACTAAAGCGGATTAGTTGATAACCGTCTACTGTCTTTATGCTTTCCTTTATGCAAGTTTTGGAGCTGAGACGAGTTTGCAGCTCGTCTTCCCTCTTCTAGATTGATTAAGTCGTGGAGAACATTGGTCTATTTTATATTTAAGAACTTAAAACTGAATTAATCCCTGCAGGTGGTTGAGATTAGTAAGGGAAGTAAGGTGAAATATGAACTTGACAAGAAAACTGGTCTAATCAAGGTACCTGGCGCATAAACTTCTAATGCAAGCTGTAATAAAACAGTAGTGAGTTCTGAAATGCTTATGCTACTGCAGGTTGATCGTGTTCTTTACTCATCAGTTGTATACCCCCATAACTATGGTTTCATTCCTCGTACTCTTTGTGAGGACAATGACCCTATGGATGTATTGGTTATCATGCAGGTATGCACTTCATCTAGAATTTTCATACTATTAGCAAGACTCTAAACATTTGTGATTTGTGAATGTAAAACTGCAATAATTTGTTAAGATGTATGTGACAAGTATACCTTAAACCCGGGATAATTTTCAAATTTTAGCAATTGAATAGCTATCAAGATGAATGCATAGAGTATCCTCATAATTTTTAAGAAAAGAAAACTTCAAAAGATAATGTGCAAGACTAAAGGTGCATGTAAAAATACAAATTTGTATCCGAACTTAACATAAATGTCACAGAGAAAAATTTATGCATCTGACCAAGCCCCTGTTTGAGCCCCATTTTATAAAAAATCATTTCTCCCTAAACCCATTTCAACCACACGTTCTCTCGATAAAATAATTTGACATGTAAATCCAAACTCTTTTCTACTTTTTAACCACACACTCCCCAAAAAATCACTATTACAAAATATATTTTCCCCAAAAATGGTGCTTAAAAAAACTTAAAAGTAATATTAATTTTTGCCTGCTTCTATGCTACACACATGGATGTATTTGAAACTTCAAACTTGCAATCCTAAATTTGCATATGAAACTTAGCTCTTTGGCTTTAGACTAGTAAAATAGCTACGGATAGTTTCTACCCCTTCTGAAACTGTGAAGTTCTGAAACGTTTTTAACTTTCAATGACACTGTTTTTTCTTGTATGCAACTTTTTCCTGATGCCTAACTATTTGGATGCATAAACAGGAACCAGTTGTTCCAGGGTGCTTTCTTAGGGCAAAAGCAATAGGCCTAATGCCCATGATTGATCAAGTACATTTTATAACTTACATGTAAATAGTATCATTTTATCGTTCAGAGAATTATGAGTTTGCTTTGGAACACAGGGAGAGCAAGACGACAAAATAATAGCTGTTTGTGCTGATGACCCTGAATATCGGCACTACACAGACATTAAAGAGCTTCCACCCCACCGTTTGGCTGAAATTCGCCGATTCTTTGAAGATTGTATCCTTTCAAATTAGAACTTAAATCCTATATAGCATAAACTTTCTATTTTGCCGAAAAGTTCTTATTTCATTATTAGGCTGTTTTAAATGGGCAGCGTCTTCAATAACGACGATCTGAATATTTTCTCTTAACACTTGATTAGACAAGAAAAATGAGAACAAGGATGTTGCAGTTGATGATTTTCTGCCAGCAACCGAGGCCTCTGAAGCTATCCAGCGTTCCATGTAAGTGTTGATGAACATCATTCATTCCCTTTTTCCCGTTTCAAAAGAATTAAACATTGCATGCAAGATGTTGCTAAAAACAACTATAAACAGGCAACATTTTTGCTTTCCTATAGATTTATAAGAGGAAACATGCAAAGAAAATTAAATTACCTAACTTCACTCTCCTACTAAGTATAACGTACATTCAAAGAGGTGTACATTCAGCTTAACATATGCAAACGACGTATCTTCCACTTTCGTGTTTCACTATTTTTGACGATGCATGTACTATTTGCTACTACAGTAAATATAGCTCTACAACTCATTGTCAGTCTTTTTGACAATTTTTTGCATATAATCAAGTGGCTTTTATTCGAAGATTATTGATTTCATCGCATGATCATGGACACACCGCAATTTTGTCATTTGTCACTAAATGTCTTGCCCTTGTAATTTTGGATGTTGCCAGTAGTCGTTTGAGTTTGACTGGGTACATATTTTTTCTTCATGTGCAGGAACCTGTATGCAGACTACATAGTGGAGAACTTACGACGCTAGTTCGTTCACATCTAGCAATCAATGGGTGAACCATGAAGCTCATATTACTACTACTCAAACAGTGATCTATACTATATTATGATTATCATGAAAAAACTACATTTACTACTTTTACAACGTTGAATCAATATGAAGTAACAAATGTTTGTTTGTCAATGCAATTTTTAATATACGGTCTGCCTGTTTGGAACTGCCACTGTGTGTAAAGATTATTGAATTAAGCCTCTGTTTGGTGGAAATTAAAATCAATTGTTTTTGTAGATTTTCATAAAAAATGATGAAATGCGTGGTTAAAAAACACTGAGTCTTTATATGTGATTAAAATTGAATTGACTTTGATTTGGATTAAAATCACTACCAAATAAGGAGTAAGTTTCGATGCACAATGGATCATTCTCCTGGACAATTACATCAGCATGAAGCTCAAATTAATTTTGACATCATGAAGAAATGATACAATTGTTTCTTGTCATTCTACTTTACAAATCAGGTTTTATGCAATATGCTCTTGTGATGCACGAAATAGTACTAACACAAAACGGAGCTAGTTGATTCCAAAGCAATATTGAGCATGTACCTATCAATACTTGTTGATTCAATCGAATATTGAGAAATACAAATTTGGATCAAAAGAACACGGAGAACTCTCCCAAGATTTACATATTAAAAAAAAAATACCAACAAACTAAGCCCTGGTTCTTTTTATAAGAAAGCGCTGAGACGCAAAAAAACTAAGCAAGATAACAGAGAATAACTATCCATTTCAGAATGATTAACAAAGATCAGACTCCTAGCCTTTAAATTAGTTTACTTGTGCTATTTGTTTCTTTCTTTCTTTTAGCAATATTATCCTTCCCAGTTTATTCATCATAATGCTTAGACACTTTTCAAAAATGCATTTCATCAATGTATGCAAATATGAGCAGGTGCTAGATGAGAGAGACATCGGTTTCTGCATATAGTTTTACTATCAGCACGTTTAGCACGAAGGGCACATTTGATACTCACTATCAGTACAATTGACAAGAATTTAATATTTTTTTCTTCTAAAACTCTATTGCCAAACATGTAACAAGTGAATTGTTTCTGGTTAGCTCGGAGTGGAGTGGAGTCGAGTCTTCAAAATGAGTGACACCCCCAACGGTCATCAATTTTCTTTAGGCTTGTACTTTGATTCTTAAGATGGTGTTCTGTGTGAGTGATGTTCTACAAATCATCTACTTTGTCATTTTATACAAAATAGTGACATGGTTTTCAATGTAATTGAACTCAGAAACTTCTCACAGTACATAGTGTTGAATATGAAGTCATTGTCATTTGATTAATTACTGCATAATGCTTGGAGTTGAGGCAATTAGTTTACCATTCTACAAATCCAGGCTCAAATCCAGGTGGGATTCGTGTCGAAGCCTGGTTGGACAGTTTGAAAATTTAAAACAAAAACAGTCAATCATTTTCTAACAAACGAGTCTGTCTCCTTCCCTGTTTTTCACCCTGGCTAAGTGGCTTTATTGGTGAATCAATTCCATTAATAAACCTAATTCCATTACAGATCAGTTCAAAAAATGAAATGAAATCAACTTAACTCTATAATTTCTCCGATCAACAACAGTGAGAGAGAAACATTATTGTTATTCTAAGAACTTGTAAATTTCGTAACAGCTTTGGTACCTTCAGAAACCGCATGTTTCGCCAACTCGCCCGGCAAAACAAGCCTTACGGCAGTCTGGATCTCGCGAGAAGTGATCGTAGGTTTCTTGTTGTAGCGAGCCAATCGCGACGATTCCATTGCGAGCTTCTCAAAAATGTCATTGATGAAACTGTTCATGATTCCCATGGCCTTACCGGAAATTCCAACGTCCGGATGCACCTGCTTCAGAACCTTGAATATATAGATTTTGTATGTTTCGATGCTCTTCTTAATCCTTTTCTTCTTCTTACCATCGGCACTGGGGCCGCCTTCCTTCGAGATCTTCTTCTCCGCCTTCGGTGGCTTCTTCTCCGCCGTCACTGGCTTCTTCTCTGCCGGCTTTTTCTCTGCCTTCGGTGCCATTGACAATGAATGAAGGAAGGAAGCAATGAACAGAGGAATTGAATTGACAATTAGAAGGCGCTTTGGGTTGGTGGAGGAAGGGTACGAGAGGCGAATTGTTTATATACAGTAATGGCGGATTCCCATTGGCTGATTGGACTGTCTTGCGGATCCATGACATAGGCTTTTGTTTGTCCGTTAGATTAGGATTTCGGGGTTTATGTCGTCAATTGCACGGTTGATATGTGGGCACTATTAGGTTGACAAGCTGGATATTGTAAGAAATGGGGACCATTAACTCAACTTTATCATATAGAATCATGTCTAGGGATAACAATGACTCGAGCGGACATCGGTCAACTCCGCTTGAAATTTTTTGTCTCGACTCTACTTATCACATTGGTTTTATGTGGGTTAGACAAGTTGAGTCGAATCGACTCGCCAGTTGATTGTCTTGAATTTTTAATTTATATCAATATTTATTTCTATATTATAAAACATAAAAAAAAGTTTCAAATTGAAATTCATGCAGCCGTCTGTCTCCTTGAATATGATTAGGTGACACCTAATCAGCATCGAAAGCAACCACCTATGGCAAGCCCTTAAAGGGCTGGTGTAGGCGAGCCAACAAGGTGCTTCGCGGGTCTCAGCGACAGCTCAATCGGGGTTTTAGGCTTATCAAACGAGTCGTTTCCAAGTCTAGTCGAGCAGCAAACAATTCATTCCAATTCTCATCCCAATGTGTGTGCATTCCACTAGTTTGAAATTATTATAAACGATTTAGCACTTGTTTTGGCGGCTTTTTTAACCGAATTATAATGAAAAAGATGAACGTTATACAGTGAAGGGAATAGGGGCTGCAGCCATTGTTGACTTCTTTCTCCCCATACATCCAATTTCAAGTGCTCATGTTGTGAAAAATCATAAGCAAGAGCTCTGTGTTACTTGGCACCTTGGTCGTTGCTTCTATTTTGCTATGTTAAAATGATAACTTGTAATAAATAAATTATGATTTTATTTATTTAATTCCATTCATTTTGTTAGAATTTGAGCGTGACACGCATTCTTTATTGAAGATAATTGAGAGTTCTCATTAAAGTGCACATTAATTAAAATCCTATTTTAATTTATTTGACGAATTCTAATTGAAATTCTATTTGGAAGCTTATTGGAAGGAAGAATTTGTGTTGGATTTGAAAAAGATTTTGGAATGAAGAAAAACATTTTCCATTTTTCATTTTGGACTTCGTTTTTAACATTCTACTTCAAATACAACTCTATTACAAGGGTTTCAACGTCCCCAATTTAGTTGGCTCTTCATTTTGATTTAAAAGAAGTTAGACAAATCATAATCACAGAAATTTTGTATTCTCTCACCATATTATAATAAAATTTTCATTTTCCGCAAATTATATTGTTCTTGTGATCAATTGCTTCATATTGTGGCTTAATCACTTATCTTTTCACAACAAACTGGTATTAAAGCATTCAAATTTCCACAATACATTTATTATTAAGCATGTGAATTAAAGTGTCAATGAACACTTGTGATAATGTAAGTTGAGTACTTGTGTTAAGAAGCACATTGTGACAACTTATATTTTGATCATAAATAATTTACTCACAACCAATGTATAAGGGTTAGCACCTTGTACCGAAAGTTGTAGTGTTGATTGATTCACTACTCGTGTTTGTGATCCGCCCTTATCATAGAAATAGTTAAATGTGAGACTAGTACAATGTGAGACTAGTAAACTTGGAGTGTATTGAATGAACCACGTGTCGAGTTTAATTTTATAGCATGACCTTGCGGAGAATTAAATTCCACTTAGCGTCGTGTACCTCCTCTAAATCTCTGATGGGATTATATATATTTTTTCGTTATTTTCATGGTTCTTTGATTCACCAATGAGTGAGATCAATTTGATTGATAAAATATCTTGGTGAGTTAGAAACTTGAGAATGAGTGAAGTAAATAATATGAATGTGTCGAAACGTCGTCTTGAAAAATGGGAATTTCTGTTCAACAGTTAAAATTTGAACTTAGTGTTTAACGACTGCTAAAATTCAACATTTGTGACTAGTTCACGAATCGTTGAAGAAAGTGATACTTAAGTTAGTGAAAATAATTGAGAGGTAAAACAGTCATTTATACTCCTACTTAATTATAGAATATCAGACATGGATAAAATATATATACGGCATGTCAGAGTAAAGTATTACATATTTATTGGCTTTTGAGATCTTATAAATTCCGAGAGTGCAGTGTTTTGCCTTTAGTGGAAAAAACAAAGACTAATAATTAGATTGGATGATCTAAGGTCGACTAGATATGATATAATTATTGGAGTTTGGATAATATATGTCCGATCAGGTCCATGTGGTAACTCTATAAAGTACCGGGACTTAATTGCAATTATTAGAAAATTTTTTGGCTTAATTGTAATTATAATAAAAATTTGTACTTAGTTATAATTACTATGGAAGTTGTAATCTTAATTGTAATTGAAGTTCTAGAATTACACATGTAATTAAATGTAAACTAATTAAATGTGGATTTTAATTAAAACTCATATTTAAAATTGGAATTTATTATTGTATATGGATTATAACATCTTCGTCTCTATAAATAGAGACTAGATAGACATAGAAATCCTAGAACAATAATAATACATAATTCGATAGCGTTCAAATTTGGAGAGAAAAAAAGAGAGAATTATTTTCTTATTTTTCATATGTCCAGTCCAAGAATTATTATTTTTTATTTAATTAAAAGAATGTGTCCACCCACCGTTGTAGTCTTGACTTTGAATAATATCATAGAAGACTTGGAGGTTTGCCGCATCAAGTTCTTGGAATTAAAAATCTGGAAGTTCGTGATTCAGATTCAATTTAAGAATTGATCATCGATTTTAGGTAAATATTTGAATCCCTAATTGGCTAATTCTTGATATAACATACACGTGGACATCTGGACAATCTTGTTTCTTAAATTAATTTTTTTTTTAGTTTCTAGGTAATTCAGCTTCCGCATTCCAACATCTTATTCCAACATTTTTTGAATTCTCATTTTTTGGTATGACATTACTTGCAGTGCTATCATCCCAATATGAATCGGAAATTTTGATAGTAAAAATATATATTTATTGATTTGAGGTGAATGTTTTCTATTGACCTCCAAATTTGGTGGGATCCAATGCGTCAACAGAATTTCAACTCCTTTCGTCCACGCGTATGTTATCTTCACACTTGTTAGAGGCATAAACCGGGACACCTCTCCGAATAAGAAGACAGAGGTGTAGCGATCGCATATACTTAGACGCTTGAGTGAAATGTCGATCCAGACCCAAGTCTATGAGAATAATTTTGGCATGGGAGAAACTCACAAAGACCAGAATTCTGAAATAAAATCAAAGTTTAGAAGGACAAAGATCAAATTTTCTAGACTGTGTATCCTCTTCATGTGAGAAATAACTTGGGTATTATAAGCAGAAGGCATGTGGGTGAGAGGCCACTTAGATGCTTGATATGTGGTTTTATCTCAATAGCTCACTGGTCGCACTTTAAAAGTGTCATTTCCAGCCATCATAAGCATGTGGCAACTTCTCCCTCCAAGTTGAAGTAATGATAATTTTGTTGCAAGCACCTTTTTTAGGTTGTCAAATCAATCATTTCACACGCAGAATGCCACTTGCCAAGTCGCATAGAATCGACCTCAACTTGCTCAAACTCAAGAGGGCTTCGTACGACAGAGGTTGAACCTCCTCCCATTATCTCAAAGTAAAGGGGAAGCAAGGCTACTTCTTATGATGCCTTTGAGCTAAAGTCATTCGAGGCCCAAAGGTGCCAGTGGTAATGACGATGGTGAGGCTTTGCATCGCCTTGGATGGTGTCACCTC
The DNA here is from genome assembly GCA_903798385.1 of Fraxinus cuspidata. Classification (NCBI taxonomy): domain Eukaryota; kingdom Viridiplantae; phylum Streptophyta; class Magnoliopsida; order Lamiales; family Oleaceae; genus Fraxinus; species Fraxinus cuspidata. Next base: position 33,324 of record CAIGRP010032497.1, read on the forward strand.
CGAGGCCATGAATTGGTCTAAAGAGGCTCTGCATCGCCTCAAAGGGATCCTAGTAAAGTCCTCAAGGCTCACATATTCCTTTTGTCTAGCCTGGCGAGCCTAACAATGGCCTCTTTGAATAGTTAGCGTCCACATGGCATACCGATGGATAGAGGTGTAACACAAGTTCAATAACTTCGCTATTGAAATAAAAAGGTGTTACTAGCATGATTTGAGGTGTTTACTTTATTAATCAATTGCATTGTCAGGAAAATCTATTAAAATGATCTAAAATTGAAAACAAACAGGTGCTTAATAAACTCAATCCATCTCCAACCATTGCACCAAAAATTAAGATTAGTTTTGCACCATTTCATATCAAATCTTGCACCAAATCGAAACTCTTCCTCGACCGAAACGCCAAAAGTTACACAAGATAAACAGTATTTCATCATTTTTTAGTTCTTAACAATTTGTCTATCTCAAAATTATTTAATTATTTTTTTAATACATAAATTACTAAATATTCTATCACTAAACTTATGTTTGTGTATTTGACTACTCACTAAACTTTCAAATGTCAAGTTTTAATCGCTAAATTTAGCAAAATTTTAGACATTACTTCGTTCAAATTTCAAGTGTCACTTAAATTATTCATACCACGGTGGATGAGAAAGAAATGCAAACAATGGGAAGACTTGCCTTGTAACGACCCAACTTCTATGTCAAATAGTTGTATCATACATATTGCCCATTTTAGAAGAGCCTTTGCTCATCTTATCCCCCATAAATTCAGTGTGTTCTTAGGATTTGATCGAAAGACCTCACCTCTACTTCAACTTAATTCTATAGGTCTTTGAGTTGAATTTTCGGACGCAATAAAATATCGTAAAAAGTAAGATGTAACATGTACATAAAGAACGGATTGAACACAAACTCATATCGTTAGATACCTCCCTGTTCCATTTACCTATGCCATGATGCTCATGGAGATGGGGGGGCTTGCCTCCTCGTTCCCTTTTACCTACGCCATGATGCTCATGGGCAGCTTAATGGAGACCTCATACATTCTAAGCTGAATGGAGAATTCCACTACATCGTAGTGAACAAAAAACAGACCAGAAAGAACAAATTCAGTTTTAATTCATTCCGTCCACAAAGAAATTGCGACATGAGATTGAGAAATTAAGAACAACAATCTACCAGAAGCAGCAGAATGACAAAGTACAATGGTTCTAGTTATAAACAGACTTGCTTACATACCAACAACAGTAGATCAAATTACATACAAATAACTGAAAGAGAAACCAAGTCAATTAAATTCAATACTAGTTGCACCCGAAGATTAGGCCTTCTTGGGAGATTTAGTTGCCTTGGTAGGGGATTTTGCAGGTTCCTTTCCGGCCTTCTCAGATTTCTTAGGCAGAAGTACCGGATTGATGTTCGGTAGAACTCCTCCATAAGCAATTGTAACTCCGGCTAGAAGTTTTCCGAGCTCCTCATCATTCCTCACGGCGAGTAGCACATGCCTTGGTATGATTCTGTTTTTCTTGTTATCTCTGGCTGCGTTGCCAGCCAATTCCAAAACCTGAACACAATTTCAATGAATTCACATTTTTTTCTTCAAGGTTATAAATTCATCTATATTTTTGCGTGTTTACGATGATGTTTTGTTTACTATTACTCTTGTAATTGAGATTAGAGAGATTAGGGCTTATGTAATGAATCTAAAGTTACCCTAATTCCAAGTACTTAATCTAATTTCTCCAAAAGTAATCATCCACATAACAGAGAGAGATTGGCTCATGTAATTCAAGAAAACCAACTCAAATCAAACACAGATTTTAATAGTACAGTTCAATTACTGTTCTTCTCTGATTAATTAGTACCAGTTTTAACTTACCAAAAAGCTAAAAATTCAATAAAACTCCCAAAGTGCATAATTATTCCACAATAAAATCGCATTTGCAACAATAACACATATGGAATTTGAAATGAGTGCACATCCTGAGATGAAAAGGGTTTTTATACCTCAGCAGCAAGGTACTCGAGGACAGCAGCCATATAAACTGGAGCTCCGGTACCGACACGCTGCGAATAGCGACCTTTCTTCAAGTACCGGCCGATCCTGCCGACCGGAAATTGTAGACCTGCCTTGACGGAGCGAGAAACCGGCTTCTTCTTAGGGCCGCCGCCCCTTCTCCCTCCGGCTCCCTTCTTCAGTTTACCACCAGTGTCCATTACAAATTCTATTCACTGCAAACAGTAGCCCTAAAAAAGGGTTTTGTGAATCAAAATAATACTTGAGATAAAGGAGGAAACTGTTCCTTCAGATTCAATAATGCACACACTTGGGCGTCGTGGGAGGGTTAAGTAACAAGTGGCTTTGGACTGGGATGGGTTGGGTGAAGTACTTGCAGCGTTGGATTGAATCTTATCAAGGGCTGTGGAATAAAGAAGTGGCTATCCCCATGCTTTAAAATGGACCAATCAGCATATGACATTGTTATGGGGATTATAGGAAAAGAAACACGACGTGTTAAAACATGAATACTGCTATTTAACCCAACCAAGATTATAATCCTGATCAGTGTGAGGTGATAAGTTAAATGAAGGTAATATTTAATTTCACTTATCATTTAATGTCTAGAGCCACATATAATGTGGTTATAACTCCAGTAAAACTAAATAACAATACTCTAAAAAACACGTGATGATTGGACTTAGGGCTAGGCAAAAATCAACTCAAATCGCTCAAACCGACCAATCAAACCCACATCGACCAATTTGGGTTGGTTTTTAAGTTCAATTGGGTTAAGTTGGGTTGAAAAATCAAATTTGAGGTCTGGTCGGGTCTCGAGTTATGAATTAAAATTCAATTCAATTCAACTCAACCCAATGAATTAAAAAATTTAATACTTAAAATGAAAAAATCTATATAGACACAAAAGGGAAAATAAGATATTGCTTTAGAATGCACAAATGTTCCCTTTTTTTACATAGACGGATTAGTATGAATACTATGTACAATGCAAAATAATATCACGATAAACTAAAAATTACAGATGTGATAATGAAGTCAATAAATCCAAAAACAAAAAAAAATTATAAAAAGAAAATTCTTCGTAGGTTCGAACATATTTATAAATTAATTTTCAGAAAAAAATCCTTATACATATTAAAAATAACAGACATTTTCGAGTGGTTTCAAACTTTAAATATTGTTTAAATTCAACAAAAAATAATCGGATCGAACTTGAATTGAGTCCAATCCCAAACCGACCAACGCAAGCTTGATCGGTTTGGGTTGGCTTGGATTTAAACTAATAATTTGATTTTGTTGGCTTGATTTTAGATCAAGTCGACCATGTTGAGTTGTGTTTGAGTAGGATAAAAACTCAACTCAATCCAACTATACACATGCCCGTCCAAATCCAAATAAACACAATCAGTCTATTGTAAAAAAGGAATCCGTTTGTACATTATAAGTTCTTCCCGTGTCTCCACTATTGTGTTTATTTTTTTTAATTCATTCGGTTAGATTGAGTTGAGTTGGGTTGGATTGAATTGAATTTTATATCATAATCCGAGATCTAACACGACCTCAAATTTGATTTTTCAATGCAAACTAACCCAACATTACCCAATTGAACTTAAAAATCATGGATTAGTTTTTGTCCCGCCCTAATTTTGGCAGTTAAATTGGCATAAAATGATAATTTTGCCATCTTATTTAAATAAATAAATAAGAAAGAAAGAAACTAAGCTCCCGTTTAATAGATTTTGATAAAAGTTGATGAAATATGTGATTGAAAAGTTATGGATCTCATAGAATGTGGTTAAAATTAATTGTTAACTTTAACTTAAATTAAAATTTTAATTTTAATTTATACCAATTAGGGGCTAAATAATAAATTAAGAAAAATTGCGTCAAGAGTCCAAATCTCTTTAAAATATTATAAATAATTTTTCATCTTTCCCAAAGACCATCCACCCAACAACTCCCATTCAAACCACCACCACGACTTCGCAACTTATCAGCCTGCCGCCGCCGCCGCCATGGGTGGACCCCGATGGGGTCCTGGAGGGCACGTGCCCCCCAACTTTTGAGAAATCTTTTTTTATATATAATCATATTTTGTATCAATTGAAATCTAAATTTTAATTTAAATCAAAATTAACAATTAATTTTAATAACATATTTCATGAAATTCATAACTGTTCAACTTTTATCAAAATTTACTAAAAAATTGATTTTAATCTCCACCAAACGTGAGCAAAATCATAATAAATTTGAATTTCGATAACATGCTAATTTAAAAAAATTTCAGACGATCGTACGCTAATCGAATCTACAAATTGCTTATGTCATCTCAAAGTTTATTTCGAGAACTACATTATGGTCATATCGAATAGTCCAAACATATAGCAAAAATAGTTAAAAATACGTTAAACATGAGTTTTAAATAAATACGTCTAACTCGCACTTTTTTTAAAAAAAAATTCAATTATTTCATTAACATTTATTATTTTTGCGATACAAATTTCTCAATATAATTTTTATCATTTTATTAGGAAATTTTATATGGAATATGACATCAAAAAAATTGAAATTTTATATAGAATATGACATCAAATTTTTTTGAAATTTTACATCTGAAAAGGTCATATCTCATGTAAATTTTCGGATGTAAAATTACATGGGGTATAATTTTTTTGAACGTAAATTTTCGATTGTAAAATCTCACTACTTCTTTTCAAATTTGATTGTGCCCCCTAACTTTAAACTTATGTGTCCGCCCCTGACCACCGCCACTTCTCTCACTTTTCATTACCCATCACCACCTTTCCTAACATTTTGTCAAACCCCTAATATGAGAAACGAAAGAGGAAAAAAGACGCCCATCTACACCACTCATCCCTAATTCTACATAAAACCAAGCGTGCTAAACCTTTAGGTTTCCGCACATCCAATTATGCTTTTAAATGAATCCAAAAACACGTAAGGCTGGACAAAAACTAATTCAATTCGCTCAAATTGACCAACACGATCTAAACCAACTGATTTGGATCGTTTCTTTTTTTTTTTATTTTCTTGGATTGAGTTGAGTTGGAAAATCAAATTTAGTGTTGGCAACAAGGCGGGTTCGAGGCGGGGCGGGGTGCGTTTCCTGTCCCCTTTTTTTTTTTTAGTTAATTTTTTTCCCCACCCCGCCACCCCGTTCGGGGCAGGTTTTTTTGCCCCATTCGGGGAAGGGCGGAGCGGGGTAAATTGCCATCTCTAATCAAATTATTGGGTGTCGGGTTATGAATAAAAATCCAACCCAACTCAACATGATGAATTAAAGAAATTACTAACTAAAATGAAAAATCTAAATAGACATAATAGTAAAGACAAAGTACTAGAATGTACAAACGTCTCTTTTTTATATAAGCCGATTGGTATGAATACTATGTACAAATGCAAAATTATTCGACGATAAACTAAAAATTAAGGACAAGATGATGAAACGAATGAATCCCAAAATAATTGTAAAATAGAAAATACTCCATAATATCAAACTTATTTTTACATTATTTTTCAAAAAGAATTTCTTATATTGGTTAAAAACAGCAGAGGTGTCAAGTGGTTTCAAACTTTAAAAAATTGTCAAAATTTAACAAAAAATAACCGAATCCAACTTGAATGGCTTAAGCCCAAACCGTCCATTCCAACTCAAACAGATTTAAGCTTGATCGGTATGGGTTGGATTGGTTTTAAGCCAATAATTGGGTTGGATTGATTTGATTTTAGATCAAATTGATCTTGTTTGATTGAGTTTGAGTTGGATAAAAAAATTGATTCAACTCAACCCATGCTCACCCTAACAAGATGCAAAGAACAATCTCAAATCAATCTCTCTTCGATCATCTACCCCACAAGTTAGCATCTTTTGATGTATTTGAAAAATGATTATCAATCCAAAACTTTATCAAACCATTTTCACATGCATGTGTGTGTGTGTGTATACACACACACACACACACACACACTCTATGTTGAAATCAATGAGAATATTAAAAGCGAAAGCATATCTTGATCCATGTATCTGATTGCTTGAATTATACGTGTTATGATCTTCCAATTGATATGTGACTCCTTAGAATTATTCTCTATTGATGGGGATGCAGAGAAATGGAAAAACCCATGTTCAATTGGGAACCATGACCCATAATAAATTACTGAATTATACAGTTATTATTTTTTCAGTTATTTTAAATTGGCTCCTCATCAATTTAAAACAACAATTCTGATCTCTATACTTTATTTCAATAACATTTAATTCTCATTAGTCCAAAATTAATTTTATTGGATCACTTTATTGACTAAAATTTTAAGATAGTATCACACATTTTAATATATATACATGTGTGGCTCCCACACGTTGGAATTTTCCAACAATCTTACACTGAGTCATACATGTAATCTTACAAATGTATAATCTTATGAGCTCAAAAATTTGCTATCATTATTAAAGGGTATTTCCAAATAATCTCGTCCATCAGTTATATTGCTATAGGATCAAAGTAATTTTCGTTTCATTTAACGTGATCTATACGACAAAATGACATAGATCAATTATGGAAGTGCAACATGAAAATTAAATGTTATGTGATCCAAACATGTTTATTTCCAACTTGTCCAATCTTATTTCTTAAGTGAGATCAATATTGAATATAACAATAGAGTGAAATAAACTGAATACTTTATTTTTGTACAGAAAAATATCCAAATACAAAAAAAAAAAAATACAAACTCCCACTAAAATATGATATTCTTATGAAATACAACACCTATACGAGCATTGTACTCATGAAAGACCTTAGGTGACAATCTTTTAGTAAGCGGATCCGCAATCATGAAGTTTGTCCCTATGTGCTCTATGGAAATCTGTCAACTCTGCACTCTTTCTTTCACAACTAGGAATTCAATGTCAATGTGTTTTGAATTAAATAAGCTCATGTTGTTATTGGAATATAGAACTATTGAGTTATTGTCACAATATAACTTTAGCGGTCTTTCTATGCCATTCGGAATGCGCAGCCCAGTGACAAAATTTCGTAGCCATATTCCATGGTTAGATGCCTCATAGCATGCTACAAACTCTACTATCATGGTAGAAGAAGCTATGAGTGTCTGCTGGCACTCTTCCAGAAAATAGCTCCTTCAGCTAGCAGATAGATATAGCCTGATGTGGATCTCATACTATCTTAGCATCCAACAAAATTGAGATCGGAGTACCCTATGATCTCTAACTGATCCGATCTGATATATGTGAGCATGTAATCCTTCGTTCTCTTTAAATACCTCATAACCCTTTTTGATGCTTTTTCAATGATCCATCACAGGGTTACTCAAATATCTGTCTAGCATTCCAACAATGAATGCTATGTCTGAACTTGTACAAATTTGNATATGTGAGCATGTAATCCTTCGTTCTCTTTAAATACCTCATAACCCTTTTTGATGCTTTTTCAATGATCCATCACAGGGTTACTCAAATATCTGTCTAGCATTCCAACAATGAATGCTATGTCTGAACTTGTACAAATTTGAGCATACATTAGACTCTCAACAACTGATGCTTAGGGAATCTTCCGCCTTTCCTTAACTTCAAGGTCATTTTACGGGTATTGTTTGAGACTAAATTTGTCTCCTTTAGAGACAGAGGTGTCACCTGATTTACACTCTTGCATGCTAAACATTTTAAGTACTTTATCGATATAGCTCTTTTGTGACAATTTAAGAATACCTTGAGTGCAATCTCGATATATCTGAATTCCTAATACAAAAGAAGCGTCACCAAGATCTTTCATTTTGAAATTTCTTGATAAAAATCTCTTGGTTTTGTGCAACATGCTTATATCATTAGTGGCAAGCAGTATGCCATCAACATACAAAACCAGGAAAATATGCTTACGCCCACTGAATTTGTGAAATACACAATCATCGATAGCATTCAT
>CAIGRP010032500.1:0-25086 GCA_903798385.1 Fraxinus cuspidata
AAAAACTTCAAAGAGGCCGAATTTGATGAATTTTGGATTTTAACTATGCAAAAACTAAATCAATTTAAGCGAAACCATGTTTGGGATTTAGTTGCTATACCAAATGATCAAACAGTCGTTGGTATCAAATTGGTTTTTAGAAATAAACGTGATGAAAACGGGATAATTGTGCGTAATAAGGCTAGATTAGTAGCCCAAGGTTACAATCAAGAAGAAGAAATCGATTTTGAAGAAACATTTGTACCAATTGTTAGATTAGAATCCATTTACATACTTCTTGTATTTGCTTGTTATGAAAAATTTACTATTTATCAAATGGATGTTAAAAGTGTTTTTCTTAATGGCTTTATTCAAAAAGAAGTGTTTGTTGAACAACTACCGGATTTTAAAAATCACAAACATTCGGACTATGTTTTCAAACTTTGAAAGCTCTCTATGGTCTAAAACAAGCTCCTAGGGCTTGGTACGAACGATTGAGCAAATTTCTAATTTCAAATGATTTTTCAATTGGAAAAGCGGATACCACTATTTTCTTTAAAACTTAAAAGAACGATATCATCATTGTTCAAATTTATGTTGATGATATTATATTTGGTGCTANAATCACAAACATTCGGACTATGTTTTCAAACTTTGAAAGCTCTCTATGGTCTAAAACAAGCTCCTAGGGCTTGGTACGAACGATTGAGCAAATTTCTAATTTCAAATGATTTTTCAATTGGAAAAGCGGATACCACTATTTTCTTTAAAACTTAAAAGAACGATATCATCATTGTTCAAATTTATGTTGATGATATTATATTTGGTGCTACTAAAATTCATTTTTGTGAAGAGTTCTCTAAGTGCATGAGCATGGAATTTGAAATGAGTATGATATGAGAACTTAAATTCTTTATTAGTCTCCAGATTAAGCAAACTTGTAATGAAATTTTGATAGATCAAAGTAGTACATTTTGGATATGCTCAAGATATTCAACATGGATGATTTGAAGCCAATGAACAACCCTATGAACTCATCCATAAAATTGGACAAGGACGATCAAGGTACCTCCGTTGATATAACAAAATATCGAGGTATGATCGGATCTCTTCTTTACTTAACAGCAAGCAGACCCGATATTATGTTTAGTGTATGTCCATGTGCTAGATTTCAATCGAATCCTAAAAATTCACATCTTAAAGCCATAAAATGAATCGTTAGATTTCTTAGTGGTACTAGAACTTTAGAGCTTTGGTATCATAAGGGCACTCACATTGATCTACTTAGCTATTCGGATGTCGATTGGGCTGGGTGCACAATCGGTCATAAAAGCACTAACATGTCATTTTCTAGACTTTGCATTTGTATCATGGTTTAACAAGAAACAAAAATTTGTTACATTGTTTACCACTAAAATCGAATATATCTCGGTCGCTAGTTATTGTGCACAAGTTCTATGGATGAAACAAACTCTTAATGATTATCACATATCCTTTTATCATATACCTATCATGTGTGATAACACTAACGCAATAAACTTGTCTAAAAATTACATCTTGCACTCTCAAACGAAACACATTGAAATTAGACATCACTTCTTAAAAGATCACACACAAAAGAAAGATATAGTGTTAGAATTTATAAATACAAAAAATCAATTGGCCGATATGTTCACTAAACCTCTAGCTCTTTATCATTTCTCACATATTAGAAGGGGTTTAGACATTATTGATGAATTTGAAATACATAATTGAGTACATGAGATTACACGTTTTCATTATTTCATGTGCATCACATTTAGATTTTTTTTAAAAAGGGTTGAACGGACAAGCTAACAGGACGTTCAGTTGACCCGTTCGGTTCGACAGAGAATTTTAACTCTGTAAACCGAACGTTCGGTACTACATGTTTTTAAAACCCTGGTTTCGCGAAGCAAAGCACAAATCACCCATTTCTTATCACTTTTCTCTCATTTTCCTCCCTAAATACACTCTAAATCACTCAATGCTTCAATCTACTCCTCAATTTCTCATCGAATTCATAGAACCCACTACTTCTCATCATCAAATTTTGAAATATTTCAGCTTTTCATTCACCAAAATCTCACTTTTCTCAATAAGATCCAAACCCATCCATTTTCCATCATATTTCTATAATGTTGGGGTCTAGAGAAATGGCGAAAAGACTCAAGAGCACGGTGCAACGATCTCCTCAACCGTCATCCGATGAGGAATTTTGTATGGAGCTCGAGGTGCGGGTCAACCCATTTGAAAAATCACCAATTTTAATAGGCAAGAACGTAGATTTTGCCGACTTTACCATTAAAGCATCTGCATTTTATATTGAAGAATATTTTGAAAACATGGGGTGGGTGTCTTTGCCACTCTAGAAGAATATGCATATCCTCACCTTATGAAAGAATTTTATCAAAATATAGTTATTTCATCTCGTTCGGATGAAATTTCATGTTTACTCAAAAATGTTTGTATCATCATTAATAAAGCTCTCATTCGTGAAATTCTTGAGCTTGAGTCGTGTGATACTCAAATTTTTCTTCATAAAACTCATCCTATTCTTGAAGGTTACGATCCTTTCGAGGTATGTCGTCGGGTGACCGGGAAGAACTTTAAAAATATCACAAAAATTAGTGCAAAGCTCTAACACTTCCATGTAAAGTTTTACAAAACATCATTGCACACGTGATTCTTCCTTGAAAGGGTCATCGAGACGAGGCAAACCTTTTTGATCTCTTTGTCCTCGATTCCATTCTTGTTGGGCGAAAACTCGATTTTTCAACTATTGCTCTAGGTCTCATGAAACTTTTGCATTTCACATGACATCTTAAAGCTTTGCCTTACGGATTGCTTCTTAAAATTTTTTTTAAACATTTTGACATTCTACTTCACGATGAAACTTTTGTTAAATTCCGCCCTACTGACACCATGAACATTCAAACCCTTAAAAGAATGAAAACAGTAAAAGAACATGATCATTGGGTGGCACACTCAAAAGGGTTCGACCCCACCTCGAGTCCATCGACTCTACCTTTTGAAGGTGATGAGGATGACGATGTCGATATACCACAAGTTCCACACCCTCCTCACGATGCTCCTGCCTCTAGTGCTCCTCGTTCTTCGTCTGGTGGTTTTATATTTATCATTGATCACTACAGTCTTCTCAATGGCCGCATCGATTTTCTTACATTTCAATTGATGGCCTTGGCGGGATTTTGTGGTACAACAGAATGCCATACGAGTTCAACATGATACTATTCAAGCACAACAGACGAACATGCAATCTCAGCAAAATGCATTCTACGCTCATGACTTATCTACAATCTTTATGTTATGGATTTTTTTGCTTTAGACATCATTAACTATGGTTATGTTGTTTTATGATCAATATATTCTATGGTTATTATGCTCCATGCTTTTTTGTTTATGCCAAAGGGAGAATGAAAAGTGAGATGATTATGCATAATTCGTTTATGATTCCTTTTTTTTAGTGTACTTAGAGTATATGAAAAGGCGGAAAAGAGGGAAACTCATACTTTGAATGTGTGGTTATCAATTTGTAAAATACACGGGGAATACAAATTACTTGATAAATGAGTGCTTAATCCTAATATGCAAATCATCTTATTTGTCATAATAAAAAAAGGGAAAATTATTGACCTATGGTTGATTTCGAGTTTAATTCTTATCTCTAACATTCATATTCAAGTTTTCATTGTTACATGTTGCGAACCTAATGGAAATCGAGCATTCACAGTCAAGCTTGGAAATCGAGCACTCGCGTCAAAACAATCGGAGACAAATCATGCACTTGCGCCAAATTCAAAATCGAGCAACAAAACGTGCACTCATACCAAATCAATAGAAGACATTAGATTTAGATGATTTGAATCCACATGTAAAGGTAAAACACTTTAATTATTAGCAATGAATCACTACAAGCTCATAAGTTAAATTTTTATGCACGAAATAAACTTTTCACAAAAGCACTCTCATAAAAGTTATTTTCGATGTGACAAAAATATTAACTTGACTTTTGATTTTTTTTCCAATGACACTTATTTTGAAAAATTTAAGTTAAATGTCCCTAAAAGATTTACACTTGCAAAAATAATCAAGAAAAGAGTATACCGCAGATTTTCGGTCTAGCGGACGTCCAGTGAGTTGGCGGACGTCCGGTGAGTCTGGCAAACGTCCGGTAGCCCAACGGTCAAATTTTTAACCGTCCTAATTTCTGACACTCAATGGATAGTTCAATCATCTAGTATAGTGACGGAAGTCCGGTAGGGGTTGTCCGGTTGGACAGAAAATTTCGCGTTTTCAACTACTATAAATATCAACTCACTTGTCATTTATTACAACAACTTATAAGCATTCAAGTGAGACTCTTTTGAGCAAAATTGCATTGATTTCTCATATCATTTATTATCAAATCATTTTGGTGTTGAAAAACTTTTGATCAAATTAACTCTTGAAAATTATTCTACACATCAAATTTTTCATATCTAACACTTGAGTTTCATTCATTGCTATTTATTGAAGTGTTAGCCCATTTCTCTATTGATACTTAATTGTGATCATATCATTTATTAAGAGAGAAGTTTCAATTTATAAATATAATTCTTTTTAAATTTGTGGGTCGTGTTGAGATCTCATAAAGCTCAAAGTTGTAAAAGGATTGGTGTTCCTTGCTTGTAAGTCACAGGCAGCTTTGTAAAGGGTTAGATTGCACCACAAGTCAATCAACATAGTGAAATTGGCCTTGCTCATGGCAGAGAGCTTGGTAACGGAGGACGTCGATCATTGTGTTGGATCAATCATCCATAATTATATTGTTTGCACTCTCTATCACTCTTTACTTATTGCTTTCATATTCATGCTTGTTATTTGAATTAATCTATCTAGTTATCACGTGCTTGATTTTAAGTTAATTTTTCGAAAAAGATTTAGGAACCAATTCACCATCTTCTTGGTTAGCTATTCTTGGGCTCTCATCGTCCACCGTGGCTTGAGTAAGTAGTCACATTGCTTCTTAAATCCGCTTTGCTCGCGACTTAGTCATAGGCCCTTCCTCAACGATCAGTGGATCCTTGCTCGAACTTGCCCTCATATCATGGATCACATCATCATTTCCTTCTTAGAAAAGATTCAACCTCGGATCTATATATGCATCAAAGGGAGATAGGTCAGAGATATTAAAGGTAGCTGAAACATCTATTTTGTAAGCATTGTCATTAATCTTTTCAAAGACTTGGAATGGACCATCTCCTCGTAATTGCAACTTCGACTTTCTTTGTTTCCTCAAGTGTACTAAAATGTTCAAATGGAACGCGCTTTCGTCCCTTATTTGCTTGAGAAGCATAATGCTCATTTTCTTCTCAATTTGCAACCTTACCTTTTTCATGGAGTTATTTCACCAAGTCCAACTTCTTCTTTCCTTCTAAACTACCACTTTTATTCACAGATAAATGAATTAAATCCAAATATGTTAGTTGATTAAACCCATATACAATTTCAAAAGGTGAGTAAGAAGTAGTAGAATGCGTGGCCCTATTATATGGAAATTCTATGAATGGTAAACACCCCCCCTCAACTCTTCAAATTCTTATTAATTATAGTGCGTAACAATTGTATCATAGTCTTATTAACTGTCTCAATTTGCCCATCCACTTGTGTGTGACAAGTAGTAGAAAACAATAGCTTGGTTCCTAACTCATTTCACAAAATCCTCCAAAAGTGAGTAAGGAATTTAACATCCTTAACTGATACAATGTTTATAGGAATCCCATTTAAGCGCACTACTTCCTTAAAGAATCAGTCCACAATATTGGTGGAATCATCAGTTTTATGACATGGAATAAAATGTGCCATCTTACTAAATCTATCCATAACCACAAATATAGAATCTCTTCCTTTCTTAGTCCTAGGTAAACCCAACATAAAATTCATAGACACATCAGCCCAAAGTTCACTAGGAACAGGAAATGACGCATATAAACTCCGAGGTAAAACCTTATATTTAGCATTTTTACAAGTGATGCAATATCCAATCAACATCAACCTTCACCTTAGGCCAATAAAAATATTCACTTAGCATCTCTAAGGTCTTCTTAACCCCAAAATGACCCATTTGACCTCTACTATGTGCTTCACGTAAGGAACACATAACTTATTTTCCTGCAATAAATACCCATTCTGCCTAAAGAATCTATCTATAGCATCCTATCACGTGATTCATATATGTCCTTAACATATTCAAATTCAAGCAATTTTGCACCTAAAGAAGTTAGAAGTACGTACCACATTGACAAAGCATCCGCTACTACATTTTCTTTACATTGTTTGTACTGAATAACATAAGGAAATGTTCGAGGAACTCCATCCACCTTACACGTCTCTTGTTTAGCTTACTTTAATCCCTTAAATGCTTTTCAAGACTCATAGTAGGTGTGAATCATGATCTCCTTTGGCATTAGGTAATGCTGTCATATTTTCAAAGCTCGAATGAGTGTATACATCTGCTTGTCATATTTAGGATAGTTGAGAGCTGCTCCACTTAGCTTTTCACTGAAGTAGGCTATTGGTCTTTTATCCTACATCAAAACAGCTCAAGTACATATACCTGAGGTATCACATTCAATCTCAAAAGTATTGTTAAAGTTAGGTAATGAAAAAATCGGTGAATGCACAACACATCCTTAATAGTGTTAAAAACATGTTCTTGTTTGACGCCTAATAAAATCCTACACTTTTCTTTACAATCTTCATGAGTGATATAGGAAGTGTGCTAAAGTTTTTAACAAAACGTCTATAAAAACTAGCTAACCCATAAAATTTTTTTACCTCAGTTATGCTTTTAGGCGTTGGCCACTCCTTGATGACTTTGATTTTCTCCCATTCTACTTCAATACCCTTTGCACTAACGACATAATCAAGAAAAACAACTTTTCCCATACAAAATGTGTACTTTTTAAAATTAGCATAAAATTGTTCTTGCCTTAATACCACAAGCACATATCTTAAATGCTCTATATGTTCACTTAAATCCTCACTACATACCAAAATGTCATCAAAGTAAATTACTATGAATTTACCTATGAATGCACAAAAAACATGATTAATTAATCTCATGAATGTGTTATGTGCATTAATAATTCCAAATGTCATGACTAACCACTCATAAACCCATATTTAGTTTTAAAAGCGATTTTTCATTCATCTTCTTCCCTCATCTTAATCCGATGATAACCACTTTTAAGATCAATTTTACTAAATATATATGATTCATGTAGTTCATCTAACATATCATCTAACCTAGGAATAAGATGATGATACTTTACCGTTATATTGTTGATGACTCTGTAATCGACACACTTCCTCCAAGTTTCTTCTTTCTTTGACACAAGTAGCACTGGTACAACACATAGACTCATACTCTCCCTCACATACCCTTTGCTCATCAATTCTTCTACTTACCTTTAAAGTTCCTTAGTCTCCTTGGGATTACTCTGATAAATCGGGATGTTACGAAATCAATTTGATGTTCAATGCATTGAATGGATGGTAGCCAACTAGACATGTCTTCCGGGAATACGTCTTCGAATTTCTGCACAAGGAAATAGCCAAACTAGGGATGGATATATTAGATTTCTCAAAATTAAGTAGTGAATCTTTATAAACCAACATGATCATATGTTGGTTTTCAACTACTACCATCTTCAACTCACTTCCTTTTATAAAGAAATTCACCATCGACTTTTCTCTACTCTCATAAGACTCTTTTTCTTTCCTCTCTTGTTGATCTACTCTTTTTTTTCTCACTTTTGACCACCTCACTATTTTCTCTCTTGATCTCATTGTTTAGAGAAGAGTTGAGTATAGTAAGTTAAACCCGAATAACCTTTATTGTCTTAATCCAACTATAGAGAAGTTTGGAGGTGGTTGATCCTATTGTAAGGGAACATTGAGATGAGTAGGCGTTCCGTATATGAAATTTGTCTTGTGTGGATTGTCTAAAACCTATGAGACGTAGATGAGGTGAAAGTTTTAAGTTAGATGTTTGATTTTAGAGGCTGAATGTCTAAAAGAAAATGGGCATAACTTGAGTTTATGTATAACTAAAGTCATCTTTTCGAACCTGTATAACTCGAGTGAATAAGTCTGTAAGAGTTTAAAACCTGGTGCCCTATGGTCATCTGGTTTGGGAGTCATTGGCTTAAAACTCACTACATAAGTTATATAGAAAGCAAATGAGAAGATGATTAGCAAAAAAAAAAAAAATAAGAATTAATAAGAGCAAAATTACATTAATTAAGCTCCAAGACATTTTGTTGATAGAACTATAAATTTAATACGAGGTAAGTAGCTTAGTTTAGTCTTAAAGGTTGAAGCAGTAAAACATAAAGGAAAATCTCGACTTGTTGAAATGTGAACTTGTAATAATAAACTCCATCCAAACTAAGAGAGGGTAAGGAGTTGAATTAAATAAGTTCAACTTAGAAAGCACATTTGAAAAATTGAGTGAAAAAAATAAGTTTGGGGGGATGTGTATCTCTCTCGAGAGAAAGGAAATGACTACTATGGGTCGAGAACTAAACCAATCATGAACTTGATACGAGTTTACACCCACACACATTGAGTTTTGCATGTAATCGGTAGAGGTTGATTTGATTTTATAATGGTGAAACTATTCATTGTATTGATGGGTAAGTTCCAATCCTGTGACACGACAAGTTGTCAAACCATGTTTGGAGTTAAGCTACAGTTTGTTTAAGGACAAACAATAGCTCAAGTTTGAGGGATGCGTTTGATACACTTATTTAGGTAAAAAACATGGATAATTATTAATAATTATATCGAAATATGGCTTACTTTTATATGAATTGTGTTTTGTAGGATAACGTTGATGAATATGGTGGAATTTAGGAAATTGGAGAGAAAAATGACTAAAATGGAAGAAATCAAAGTTCAGAGACCAACGTGCAAATAGCCAAAAGACGACTCGGGAGAAAAAGCAAAGATGTGAAGGATTAAAATACCAATAGAGCAAAGGAATGAAGTGTTGGAAGAAGAAAAAGTGAGAAAAAGGAAACGAGAAAACACAGTTCGGGAACCAAAATGCAAAGAAGGGAAGTTTTCTTGAAATATGCGGTCGCATAGTTCTTCTTACATGCGGTCGCATGTAGTACTTCAGAGAATTTCAGGGAGAATATTCTTCTTCTATGTGGTCGCTCCCCTTTATACTTTGAGGTCACATAGTATATTCTCGAAGGAAAAAATCTGATTTCCTTATTTCAATACAACTCTTATAGAAATGAATCTTGGGACGTGTTTTATAACCCTAGAGCCGTCTAGAACGAAAAAAGACATTCAGAGAGAATTTATATCGAAGAATGAAGAATTCATCATTTGGGTCCGAATTTGAAAGCTTGAAGTGAAAATTTCTAGATTTTCTTCATATTTCTATGACTCGGGTGATGGATTCCTCTTATTTTATATGTAATTCTTACATTAACATGCTAGGCTAAATTGAAATTGGATGGATGACAAAACACTTTAATTTTTAGTTTCTAATTCAAGACTTGTTATTTTAAGTTTAGTTCTTGCATTGTGATTCCATAAGCATGCATAATTATATTGTTTTAATGTTTGCGCATCATTAGGGCAATGAGTTGTTTATTACAATCACGAATTTAAATATATCGAATACATTAGAATTAAGTTTTATTTTTTGTGGGACGATAACTCTATCATCACAATTAGTACTTGTACAATGAACCAGTTTGTTAGCGGGAATTTAACGTAACAGTTGTTCCCCATGTAAATTAACAAGCAATCTTGCCTATCCAATCTGTCTCTCATATCCTTAAACAACCTTTCAAATCATCGTATCATCTCCTCCGTCATGAAGTAGAATCGTCTCTGCCAGACATCCTAAATCTAGTTTAATATTTGCCTCACGTGTATTATCACTCAATTTGACTTTTCCCTCTATTAGTCTCACCACTCTGCATTTTTTCCGCTCAATATTTTCTTGCAAGTGATTCAAAGAATTAATTTGATCTCAATAAAAAATTTCAACTCTTGTGGAGTTCAAACGAAGAATTGAGTAAGTAAAATGATCTAGAATGATTCAAGAAAGTAGGAATTTGAATTTTGAATGAATCACTAAGAGTAAATTCAAGAAAGTATTTCTTGAATTTGGTTTGGATATTTTCTTAAGTGCGCGAGAATTCACCAAAGAGCTCAAAAAATAAAAAAAATAAAGATTGATTTGTGCACTAATTTAGCGCACAAATGATTTTTGAATTTTTTGGTACTTTAATTGGATTTAATGACTCAAAAATGAAGAATATGAAGAGAGAAAACAAGGACTCAAACAAAAACAAAAAAAGGAATTAAATGATATAATCTTGATTTTTGGAGCCAAGCGCAGATACCAACCGATGCGAACTCACTTAGCAATTGAAGCTACGAAATCAACATAAGATTGATTCAATTCCAAGAAAGCCAAGAATCAATGTTTAAGATTGATTCAAAAATATTGAATCAAGAAACCAATACAATTACCTAAAATATGTTAACCCTGCGATTACAAGACTCAAGAATCTCACTCTATTTGTTTGAACGTCACAAGAAATAATTTTGATAAATTTAGAATTAATTGGATGAAGAACAAGAAGAAAGTAATAATATATTGTAATTAATCACTCAATAATGGTGTGTTTTACAATGAAAATAATAATCTTATTTATATGGAATCCCCAAAATCTTAGTAAAAACAGAATTAAATTCTAAAAATAACAAAGATATTGCAAAATATAGTTTTAATTAAAATAGAAGATTGCGCGAAATTTGAAAAATTCGCGATCGAAAATATACTATGCAGCCGTGTAGTGTATTTCTATGCAGTAGCATAGATGATCTGAGCCCCTCCACTGTGGACTCGATAAAGGGACATGTGACTGCATGCCTTGAACAACTAAGCAGACACATAATTGTTCCTTCCAGTCTTTTTGTCCATTACTTGAATCAAGTTTTTTTACTTTGTTTCATTTCCACGCCCAACATGAAACTTGTCCATTTACTTGTCGTAATCAATGTTTTGTCCATTGTGGTTTGATCAAGAAGTCCGATTGTTTCTTTAATTCGCTTTGCTCGCGACTTAGTCATATGCTCTTCTTCAATAATCAATGGATCATGGACCGGATTTACCTTCATATCATGAATCACATCATTTTGGCATTGAGTTAAAATCTTCTAAAAATAGTTAAATTGACAATTTTTTTTTTGAAAAATGGTACATAAGCGGTTATTGAAAATGATATAGATGAAAAAATTAGATGAAAAATTGATTGTATTTTAAATGATTTAATTCAATCACTTGTCACTGAACTTTGCTATGGATTATTACTACTTGCTCATCGAAATATAAAAATTTACTCTTTGCTCACTGAATTTGCTATAGATTACAACTTGTTCATCAGAATTTAAAAGGTTACTCGTTGCTCACCCAAATTTGAACAAAATTATCCATCAATCACCCCTATCATTTTCATCAGTGTTACCTATAGCAAATTTTAGTGAGCAAAGAGTAATTTTGTTTAAATTTAGGTGATCAAGTGATAATCTCTAGCAAAGTTTAGTGAGGAATATGTTACTTTTTAAAGATCCATGAGCAATTAGTAAATTATAGCAAAGTTTAATGATCAATGATTAAATTATCTTTATTTTAAATTGACAAATGACAAAAAATTATGGAAATCATTTACTATCTAAATCATGAATCTGCCATCAGATCAACAGGAAACTAGGTGTACTAGAAACCCTTTTTTTTTTTTAAATATATTTTGTAACTGGGATTTCTTAAAAAAGGTGTGGTTAGAATATAGGGAATTTTATTGGAAAGCACGGTAATTAGTAATGTGTTTGAAAAAAAAAATAAAAAATCGAGTATTCATTGCGGCTAAGCTGCATTCCCATTTCTGGGGCAAGAATTCTGGCATCTTTAGGCGAGCCATCAGCAGGTGGCCCGGCACCGGAAGTGTGTTTGCCCACCATTGAGTTATTGTTTGTCCTGCGACACTACCAAGTATTGTCTTTGATCTTTATTTCTTATTAGATAAAGGCAAATGAATTTATTTGGTGCAAAAAGAGGAAATAACTGATGATTGACAATTACGTGCGTCTTTCAGTAAGATAAGATAATTTATTTATTCAAAAATATTTTATAGAAAATGTTCTTCAACATGTTTATTCTGTAGACCACATATGTTTCAGTACTGTCTCCGTAGAGATAGGAATCGTTGAACCAATGTTTGCACTCAGGCGAAGTTTTTAGAACTGAAGGAGATGGCTAAAGATGCATTATGGCTTCGGGGGTTGGCCACTGATAGAGTCAAAGGATGGTGGTGACATTGGGATAACCTAAGTACTATACATATGTCTCAAAAATTGTTGCATAATATCGTGACTAATTTACTTTGTCTTGATCGTGCAGCATCACGTGATTTCTTCTCCAATTTAGAGTCAAGTTAAGATATACTATTTTCGACCGACCATGAATTGTGCTAAAAAGTGTGTCATATCCTTCCAAAAGATTTGCATTTTAAGGAAAAATGAAAAGTGGAGCTGTACTATTTACATTCTTTAGCCTTTTTTCAGTGTGATGCTTCTATTTACATTCGTAGAGCATCTCCAGTTTAACAATGTGCACTGTTATACATCTGGCAAGTAAATAAAGGACTCGAGAGAAGAGCATCTTCAATGAGACTATCGATTGCACTAACTATGCTAGACA
This sequence comes from Fraxinus cuspidata, assembly GCA_903798385.1. Lineage (NCBI taxonomy): Eukaryota > Viridiplantae > Streptophyta > Magnoliopsida > Lamiales > Oleaceae > Fraxinus > Fraxinus cuspidata. Next base: position 12,794 of record CAIGRP010032500.1, read on the forward strand.
TCCTCCACAGATGGAGGGCATGCTCGGCATCCTTCACATTTTTCCTTACAATGTAAGTATTTTGGAGAGATATGACACAGTTTTTATTACAATTCATGATTCGTTGAAGATAGTATGTCTTAACTTACACTTTCAACTCTAAATGGGTGAAGAAATTGCTGCACGACCAAGACAAAGTAGATTCGTTTATTCAAAAGAGGTTCAGTTGAGAGAAGCAGCAGGGAGAGGGAAAAAGAGAGAGTTTGCATTGTCTTTGAGAAACAATTGGCAACTTCCTCTTTCTTGCATTTTCTTTGGAGAGTTAATTTGGAGAGAGAAAGAAAATAACTAACGAAACTTGCTGTATTCCATACTCGTATTTTAATAAAGACAAAAGTTACACTCCTATGGATGTAGGCGATATGCCGAACCATGTAAAATCATTTGTCCATTTCTGAATTTCTTTTTGTGGTTCTTCATTATTTCACTTTACTAGTTTGAATTTCATCTGAATTTGGCTGTATTTGTTCTTAGGTTCTATGAAGGCGTTCTTCTGGTTTTTTTAACGCTGTTGCTGCTACATTTACATATAGAATAAGTAACAAAAAAGAATTAGCTTTGAATTTTGTTCATTTCTTTTGAATGTTTGGTTTATGAAACAATGGTTGTTTTTTATTATTTTTAGTTTGTGAAATGAAGATGGTCAGAGATTATTGTTTGACATAATACAACCGTTGATTTTGATTATTTTATTTTATTTTTCTGGATTGATTGTTAAGTAATGGATATGAGTCTCTCATGCTAGTTACTTTTAAAACCTTTTATTATGATTTAAATAGCATAGATTTTCATGATACCACTAAACAAGTATATTTTTCTTCTGCTACTTGATTCTTTGTATTATAATCTTTACGCCTCTTGGTTGGTTTTTTCACTAGTGCTACAATATTTAGTTGTGAGAACTGTTTTTTGGTCTTATCTTCATGTTATTTCAGATTTGCGAACTTTTGAGTCAGAAACAGCATTTATCAATTTGGTATGATAATGAAATTCATGCATAAATTAAATGTTTACTCTGTTATTTTGTGCTAGCTATACCCTTTGAATATTGTGGAGGTCTCTGAACTGGATCATGAATGAAAAGATTAAAATAAATTTTGACTGAAGACCACAAACTAAAATCTTATAATTAATTTTTACTGATTAATATAAAATTTTAAAATTACTTTGATAGCTTTTCATTAGTAATTATTTCTGTCCAGACAGATTAATCCTCAATTGTCTTTTTCTCAACAAGATACCGTTCTCCTCTGGATAGATAAACGACACTAATCAGATGAATGGTGTTTGAATAAGTTGCTTTCAGTAACTAAAATGGTTCAAAGCTGTAGTATAAACTGCCTTTTTCTTGTCCTATACTCCTATTGAATTCAAGTTTTGCTTACAAATTAGATTAGCCTTGAGATTTCTGAGCAATGTTGCCTAGAGAGTTAAAAGTAAATTCTTTTCTTTGCAGTGACATGAAAACCAGAACATTTGCTATGTTCTCTAAAGGCTTGAATGCAAGAATTGGCTCGTATAACCTGTGTTTCCATTATTGTTAATGGTTGAATTAGAATTCTGGTTGTCATTATGCTAATGCTCTAAAGCCAAACATTCTATAAGAGTTGGTTCTTGCTTAAACACTGGGATGTGCATAGAACATATTGCATTTAATGTTAGTAATCTTAGATTACATTTACAGATAATTTTTGTGAAACTTTTTGTTGCCTAAAAAACTGTGACGTTCTTCTGCTACAGTACTGATTTGGAAGCTCAGGTCTGAGTCTATGGTTCACATTGACAGGCCATACTAATTTTAAAAATGTTTTGTCGTAATAACAAATACTTATCATCTGTTTAGTAAAGTCACATTGCAGTTGTTGATGATACTTATGATAGGTATTAGTTTATAATGTCTGGATCTTTCATTTAATGAATATTATGTGCCATGCATCTAGAAACAATACTGTATTACTCATTTCTCAGCTCGGATTCCTTTGGGGAATTATATATGGTAATATATGTTTCGATGAAATATTCTTCCTTTTTGAAACATTGAATCCATTGAATGCCTTTCAATCAAAGGAATGAAGAAAAGCTAATTGAACTGACAGATCTTCAATTTTGTTATCTTTATGCACTCTGCACTATAAGCTACCTCAGTCATGGAGCTAGCACAGTTGTCCTCAATGCAAAACCATCAGAACGAGCCAAGTCTATGACTGAGTTTTTAAATGACGATCATGCTTGCCTAACCATCGTCACTAATTGACTTGTCCCTAGAGTTTAACTTGAATGGCACTCATGTTTCTAGGTTCCCTTTCTCCTCATAGAAACAGAGGGTGGATAGGTGGGTTTTTTTGACTGCTGCCTGCTTCTTCTCAAAGGTCTTGCACTTCAAGCTCTCGGAGGGACGGAGTGTGGGTTGCTAAGAACTTCCATGAAAGGTGGCGATTTGTGACAAATTGCTCCCTTAATGACTTCTGTAACGTTGTGATTTTCATAAAAAGTACCTGATTATGTATTTGTTATAGAACATTCATATCCTATGCATGAGAACATAGAAAATATAGTTATTTAAGTAACGATAGATAAAGGAGAAGAAGCATATTTATATAAGACAGCCAAGAGTTTGGAGGAAGTATATTTTTGCTGATTGTACAGGACAGCATCCTGAAGAAGCTTACACCCTGTTAGCTTTATAAGATATAAAACTTCTTGTGTATTGCTTTTTTTTTTTTTACTGCAGGATTAAATTTATGGCTCGAAACTTGTACAACAAAGCATTGTTCTGAAATATCTGAATATCTCTGAGAAGAAGTGGCAAACAAGTTCATCAAGTAGCTTCAATCTCCTTGTTCTTTAAAATTAAGCCTTTGTACCAACTCATGAATTTTGCTATAAACTCTGCAGAAGAAATAAAGAGAGTGAATCCCATATCATAGTTAGATGCATAATTGTTAAGTAAATATGACTTGCATTTCATAAGAGCATGTATGAGTGCATTTTTTATGACTAGCTAGATGAATGTAATACTGAATTATATTTTCATTTATGCATTTCAGTTATGGTCATTGGTATTCTTGAATAAATAGAATGAAGGCCACCTTTTCTGAATCGAATAAAAAGGAATATGTCCTTCTTGCTGAAAACTAAACCACCAATAGAATGTGCCAAGTAACTTGATTCCTTAAAATGTCGAGGTATGAAATGCTCAAACACCCTCTTTTTGTTTTGGAATGACAAATAGTAAATAATAAAAATTTACCTGGAAAAACTAATGCAAATTCTCACTCTTGATTCTACAGATGCAAACATTTGAAAAAAGTCGTAGACGTATCACAATAGTATCTAAACTAAATGGACATTTATATAAGCATATTTTAGTGCTGTTAGGTGGTTCTTGAATTCTCACTCTCTTTCAAAAGTTACTCTTTCATCTATATGATCTCTTAGTCATTAAATATTAGCAACACACGTCTACATCAGTACTAATTCTTTAGTCACGACCTTCTTTTGCTTAAACATAAAACCATAGTGCATTATCCCGGAATCCACAGAAAATTCGTCAAATTTCACCATTTGAACATTTATTTTGGACATATAACCTTGTCCCGGTTGGTTTTGTTCCACCCAAGCAGAATGGTTGTCAAATTCCTTTGAGTTTTGTATGTTTTCTGGGAACTTCTGCTTTGCTTGTCTGTCATGAATTTGATTTTCTGCAAATCTTTTGTTCCCTATTGTGAAGTAAACAAGTTGTATTTACTATGCCAAGATGCTGCCTTCTAGCTTAAGAGGTGGCAAAGCAGCAGATTCCTAAAGATCTAGATAGAAATAATAATGACAAAGGACAGGATATTTTGATGTTTAGATTCAGTTATGTAAACTGGATAATAAAGAGAACCCAAGAGAAATTCCTGTCTTTACTTGTGCATGTTTTCTTTTGGTTGAACCTTACTTGAATTATGAAAGTAGTATTGTTTTCATATTATAGACTGCATTATTGATGTTTCTCTTACCTTCAATCCTCATGAATTGATGGACATCCTTTCTTGGATCATTTTGTCTTTCAGCGAGTTCCTCTTGTTGATTCTGTGCAGAGGCCATAAGTTGCTTACTCCCATGATGTCTCTGGGTAAAGAAAGTTCGTAAAGCCATTCATGCTATGTTGTTTACTTGTTTTGATTGCTAACAAGTACATTATGGAAAAGTCAAAAGAAATAATTGATTAATTGGAGTTAATACCTGGTACTCATCATATAAATTGTCAAATTTTGGCTGTAAGTGGTAGTCGAGATTCTTTTTCAGTTCTTCTGCTAGGGTCTGCATGGACAGAATTAGTTAGTAGAAATTTAATATTTGAGAGGAGGCATAAGGACTTAGATGTTCTTACTTTGAATATGAACTTGGGATCTACTTTGTGCTCTATTAGATTTTGAAGTTCTCCACGGATATTATAAAGCCTGTGGAAGGAAATAGGTCCTTAATATTAGATCTGAGTGAAGGAAAATCTGACTCAGCAGTTAATTTATATACAAAGAGGAGCACTGACATTTTGAAGTCTAAAAAATATTTTTTGACATTTATATTTACAGTGCTTAGGAATTGAAACTTACTGCTTAGGACTTTGCTCTTCTATTATGTTTTTTGCCAGTTTTGCAATTTTATCTTCCCATCCGGTCTTGATATCCTGATCTTCCTCCAAGGATAGACTGTGACCACATCATTGTACAAATGAGTAGGAATAAGAAAAGTTTTGGTGAAATATTAAATCTACTGGACAGGTTGTTGAAAAATTTATATACTACTTGAAGTTCCAGGTAGCTTCAAATGAGCGTATGGCTTGTCTTAGGTTATTCTTGGAGCTGTTAGCAATCTTAACGGCCAACTGATGTGGTAGCTGTATGCCTTCTTGTTTTGCTATAAATTCCAAAACTTCAATAATCTGTAAATGACAGAAGAATTGCAGACGCAAACAGAGAGAGAGAGAGAGAGAGTGACTTAATTTCAACCAAGTCAAGGGTATCAGTGAGGTGCTGAACTTGAGATTCTAAACAAAATATGAGATGTTTACCTCTTCATTAGAAGGTTCGAGAAGTTGAACAACGGTGCAAAGTGACATTACAGGCAGTAGTTTTGAGATGTCACTGCAGCAAAAGAATACCTTATTACACCCTTTAAACCTCTCTAATACCCACTTGATATATGTCAGGGTATCTGTAGATAGCTTGTCTGCCTCATATAGAATGATTGCTGCATGGATCAATAAATAATTATGACATGGAGGTCAATTAAATTTGTCTGTAATTTGAAGTAAATAAGTAGTTGCTCATAAAAAAAGATACCTTTACAGTTCTCTTGATTGCACTGAAAAGCTTTATCAGACTCACTACTTTTCTGCTTGATTAGTTCGACAATGATATGTTTTTCATAACCTTTCAATTCAGAGAGATTGACTTCAATGTGTCGTATTGATACCATCAAATTTACTAAGATGCTGCCTACTGCTTCTCCCTGCATTTATGTATTATTTAGGTCAAACTCTGGTCAAAATTTCTACACATTTAGAGAAATTGATTAGTGCTGATATGAATTTTATGTGTTCTTTTCTTCTCTTTAATGTGGAACTTAGATCAATTTTCTGATTTTGCATAAAAAATATGTAAATTAAAAGTTTTGTTACTATTTATATTCTCCCATTGTATAGCATTCTAGATCAGTGATATTAAGTAATCATGCAGTAGGTTGGTCCCCTTGAAAACTTGTACTCTTATGTATTATGCATAATATTTTCATTCTTTCTTGATATACTTTACAAATATGATATTTTCCCTTGGTCAACAGTTGAGCAAACACTATTTTACAATCAAAATATTAGTTTTAAGAGTGATGGATGTACTTGCAGTAATTTGACAAGATCCACGCATTGAACCAAGAAAATGTAAAGGGTTTACCTTCAAGTTGAATTCCTTACATTCTTCTCTAGCCTGTAGATGATAAATAAAAGCTATCAAAATATTCATGAAATATATCTATGCCTGAAAGGGATTTCCAGGACATCAATCTTGGATTAGAAATATTTAACTTCTTATGACATACCAATATATATGTGCATATAGTCTTTGTAATTTAAGGACTTTTGAGGTAATCAAGAGTGCTAATTTCATCCCCTGCTGAAGATATATATTTAATAGATCGATTGTACCTGTACTTTGTCGGCTCCAAAGGCTTCTTTAAACACAGCCCGGATCATGGTTCTCTTTCCCACCCCTGGGTGTCCTTCAAATATGAAGTGACCACATTCTTCTGCTTTACATTGCCAATTTTTCACGATCGTCTGCAGCCAGAGTGCTTTTTCCCGATTGCATAGAAAATCTTGCAGGTTAGAAGGCCGATGTTTGTCGGCCCATACATATTTTCCCTCATTTCCTATCGTATTTGTATCCTTTTTATTTACGAAATCCATTTCAGCTTTAGTAGCTACTGCTGAAGGTGGGAGTAAAATTGGTGTGTGTGCAGGTAAGAGTACATGTGGTAATGGTGTTGGATCTGGCAAGGACAGTGCTCGCGGAGGAATTTGTTTTGGTGGCGAATATGATAATGATACTGTATTTGATAGAGTCGGCATAGGTGATTTTTCTGAATCTCTCTCCCTCAATGACTTCTCCTTATTTGATGAAGTGATTGTGTCATCTATGCTGTTGATGGAATGAAAGGTAACTCTTTTCCTATCAGAGTCTGATTCATCTTTTGCTGTTTTGGTTCTAATTTTTGTAATAGTCATGCCTGTTTCTCTGATTTTTGCTGCACGAATGTCGTGGGAACTCTTGGTCGAAGAAGAACCAGATGATGATGATGATGTTTTATCGGGCTTTCTGGAGGTAAAGCAAGACGAACCCCATTCTTGCACCTTGACGGCAAAACTGGATTTGGAACCTGTACTGATGAAACTTGTTGCATTACTCTCTCTTCCAGGACTTGACCCTGAGTATTTTTCTCTATTGATTACCAGGGAAAAGTCTGTTAGTCCCTTGTAATAAGGACTGCTGGTAGAATATCTTGCCTCTAGACTTTTATTGAACTCTTCGAGTTTCTGCGCAGTTAGGTTTGAATTCTTCTTTATTCCGATGTAGTCACTGAGTTTATTTTGCCAGGCAGTGATTGGTGAGCCGGCTGAACGAGAAGAGCGCATCGACTTGGTTGAAGAAGGTATATAAGAGTTGGAGGGAGAGGGAGGACTGTTGATGTCAGGGGCTGATTTTGAACGTGGGATCGAGGGACTCGGCATTGACTAGCTGAGATTGAAATTGATTCCAGGTTTAGGTAGGAGATGAAATTTCCTAGTTTGTATTGTATCAGTAAAAACAATGAACTTCGGATATCCATAGGAAGAAAATGATGTCTTGACGTAGGATTGATGAATACAATGTTTATGTGGAAGCAGTCTGTTTTCACTGACCAAATGGTAATGGGCTGTAATTATACTATTCACTTATTCTCTTGGTCGGTCGAGATGATTTTTCTTTTATTTTAGGGATATATCGGATATTTATATTCCTATATTAGGTGATCCTAGTTTCTTACACTATAGAGGAGACCTAGGAGGCCGTTTTTCTTCAAATTAAACATTGAGGGTGAATTACTATAAATATTCGTCTATGTAGAACCCAAAAAATCTTGTAATATCTTTCTTTTTTATAATGAAAAATTTGCAATGACGAATAGACAACTCTCACATGGTTAAAGACAACTTGTAGTGTTAGTGACACATCATCGTCACAAGGGATCACAACTCCGTGGAGATCATCGTTATCGAAAAAAATCCATCAACACTCCTGTCTAATGTTTGCACTTTCATAAACTGTCTCTCCTAATGAAATTTTGAGTGTCGTTACGTCTATCCTGATTTTCCTCTTTATACTTACCCTCAATTTCGTCCTCATCTTAAGGTTTTGACGATCTCCCATGTCATGTTTAAGATCCTTACGAGAGTAAGATATTTATTGTTGTCTTGGTCTCAAATCATCTAGCCTTAATCTTGGGCTGCTTTTGTTCTCTTATACTCCATTTCTCCATTAAGAGGCTAGACTCGAGGAATTAGGGGATCGAGGACTGAATGAAGTTAGAATGTAATAGTCGAGTTGTTTAATATGTAAATTAAATTAAATATTTTTATAATTCTCTTTGGTATGTATTTCAAAAATGGATCATTGTTTTCTTATAAAACCGTGAATATTTAGGTTAAATGTCGTTTGCATTTGTTTATATATGCATTTATTAAGGATTATTGTATGTTCTTTAAATGAAACAATTACACGTAGTATTTATGTGGAGAAAAACAAATGAAAGCTAAATATTGTTCATTCTCCACATAAATTAGTTGATCAGTCAAATTATTTTCGGCGACCAGTTAAATTTTGTCCTAAATCAACATTCTATTAATACAATACAAAGTATTGTTCATTCTTCAAAACTCCTTATATTAAAATAATTCTTTTAATACATTAAGTATTTCCAAAAATTTCAGTAGAGGTAGAAAAATAATTCTTTTGGTATCATGAAAATTTAGCTGAATGTGACTTAATTAATTAGTGACACAACACTAATGGATTCTTTTTAAAATAAAAAATACATTTATCGTGGATTATACAATACAAATTCCCTTTCATCAATATATATTAAGAATAATCTCAGATGTTGTATCCAGCACACACATCACCCTTAAATAACGAGCTGGACGCCAGCTGAGCGTTCGACATTGAAGATGCCGGAGCTTAGAAAGGCTGACCATGTCATGAATCGAGAAATGCTTGAACTGAGGTTGTTGTAAGCCGAGAATAGGGTTGCGCCAAATTAGGATAATTTGTCGATATCCCAACCAAAATCACCAGGTTGGGAAGAGGCTGACTTTCATGCTAAGAAAATTATGCCTTGAAAAACTAGGGCCCATAAAGGAGATCCAATTAGCCTACGTGGCAAACAGTTCGAGGCCAATGTGATGTGAACCCACACAGTGAATAATTATGAAACGCACGATTAGATTGAAATCGAACCCAAGATAGCCAGAATAATCAAAGTTTTGGATTTGATTCGATAATAAATCAAAATAACCAACAAAACGTAAATGAATGTTGACTATTTTGATTGAATATTTGAGAATCTCACCCGATTGATTTGAAAGCCACAAGAATGATTCTTGATAAGTTCACAAATTGTTGAAAAATAATGGATTTAAAGCAAATTTGTCACAAAATAATTATCAATAATGTATTTCTTTCAATGAAAAAATATGTCATATTTATATGGAACCCATCTAAACCTTAGTCTAAATAGAAATAAAGTTTAAAAGATTATAAAAGATACCAAGATTAGAATTTTATTATAATAGAAGATTACACGAAATTTGGAAAAATTCACGTTCAGATTGGTCTATGCGGTCGCATAGTGGTTGCATATCTTTAATTTTGAAACCTCTTTTTCCTTGCGTAGCATTTCGTGCTGTTTCGGAATTGTACTCAGGACGAAAATCCAACACCAGAGCTGAAAGTTATGTCTGTTTTCATCTACGCTGCTTGTTCGCTGTTTGAATCGAGTTGATCCATTTGGTTTCTTCTTCCGAGCCCAACATGAAACTTGTTCCTTAGCTTGTTAACTTCGACATTTCGTCAACCGTAACTTGAGAAAGCAATCACGTTGCCTCTTTTACCCGCTTTACTCTCGACAGTGTCATCAGGCCTCTCTCGATAATCAACGGATTCTTTCTCGGGTTTGATTTTGACGCATTCGACTCCATGCTCACATCATCCCCTCCATATTCAAAAGGATTCGTCCTTGAATCTATACATGCATCAAAGAGAGAGAGACAGATACATTAAAAGTAGTCGAAATATTATACTTATCGGAAAGATCTAGCTTATATGCATTGTCATCGATTTTTTTGAGAACTTGAAACGACCAATCTCCACGTGGCTACAACTTCAATTTCTTTTGCTCTGGAAAGCGTCTCTTTCTCAAATATACCCAAACCCATCCATCGGGTTCAAATGAAATGCTCTTTTGACCCTTGTTAGCTCGTGACGCATAATGCTTGTTTTTTATTCAATTTGCAATCTCACCTCCTCATGGAATGACTTTACCATCTCCGCCTTCTTTTTCCCATCTAAACTTCTACGTTCATTCACGAGTAAATGAATTAAATCCAATGGTGTTAGTAGATTAAATCCATAAACAATTTTAAACGGTGAACATGAGGTAGTAGAATGTATAACCATATTGTATGCAAACTCAACGAAATGTAAGCATTCTTCCCAACTTTTCAAATTTATATTAACCATAGTGCGCAACAATTGAATCATAGTCCTATTGACTACTTCGGTTTGCCCATCAATTTGTGACATGTAGGAGAAACAATAATTTTGTGCCTAACTTACCCCTCAAAACCTGTCAAAAGTGAATAAGAAATTTAACATCTCTATCCGACACTATACTCTTAGGAACCCCGTGTAAACGCACTATTTCCTTAAAGAACAAATCGGCTATGTTAGTNGTGGATGACAAGTAGTAGAAAACAAAAATTTTGTGCCTAACTTACCCCACAAAATCCGCCAAAAGTGACTAAGAAATTTAACATCTCTATCCGACACTATACTCTTGGGGACCTCATGTAAATGCATTATCTCCTTAAAGAACAAATCATCTATATTAGTGGTGTCGTCAGTTTCATGACATGGAATGAAACATACCATCTTAGAAAACCTATCGACCGCTATAAATATTGAATCCCGACCCCTTTTAGTCCTAGGTAAACCTAAAACAAAATCCATGGAGATATTAACCCAATGTTCACTAGGGACAGGTAAAGGAGTATACAATAAGTGGGGTAGAACCTTAGACTTAGCATGTCTACAAGTTATGCATCGATCACAAGTTTGTTCTATATCAATCCTCATTTTAGACCAATAAAAATATTCCCTTAATATCTCTAAAGTCTTTGCAACCCCAAAATGACCCATTAGTCCCCCATTGTGTGCTTCTCTAACCAACAATTCACGCATTGAACAATTAGGAACACATAGTTTATTTTCTCGAAACAAATAACCCTTATGCTTAAAGAATTTGTCTACCGCACACTTATTACATGATTCATATATGTTGGAAAAATCTAAATCATTCACATACATGTCCTTAATGTACTCAAAACCAAGCAACTTCGAACTTAAAGAAGTAAGAATCACATACTCTTGGGACAACGCATCCGCTACCGCATTTTCCTTACCTTGTTTGTACCTGATAACATAAGGTCTCAATATATTCCATCCATTTAGCATGCCTTTTGCTCAGCTTACCTTGACTCCACAAATGCTTCAACGACTTATGATCAGTGTGAATCACGAACTCCTTCGGCCATAGGTAATGTTGCCATGTCTTCAAAGCTCGAACAAGTGAATAAAGATCTTTGTCATATGTAGGATAGTTGAGTACTGCTCCAATTAGCTTTTCACTGAATAAGCTATCGGCCTCCTATCCTGCTTCAAAACTGCTCTAATGCCTATACCTGATGCATCACACTCAATCTTGAAAGTTTTGTCAAAATTAGGCAGTGCTAAAACCGGTGCTTTACACAACCTATCATTAATAGTGTTGAATGCATACTCTTGTTCATCACCTCATTTAAAACCTACACTCTTTTTAACAACTTCAGTGAGTGGTGTGGCAAGTGTGTTAAAATCCCTTACAATTCGCCTATAAAACAAGCCAAACCATGAAAACTTCTTGTCACGGTTATACTTTTATGTGTTGGCCATTTTTTAATAGCTTTTATCTTCTCTTCATCTACCTCTATTCCCTTAGCACTAACCACATATCCAAGAAAAAACTTTTTCCATGCAAAATGTACAATTTTTAACGTTAGCAAAAAATAGTTCTTTTCTTAAAACTACCAGCACACTCCGCAAATGCTGAATATGTTTGTTGAGGTCCTTACCGTGGATTAAAATGTCATCAAAATAAACCACAACAAACTTGCCTATAAATGCATGCANTCCATGCAAAATGTACAATTTTTAACGTTAGCAAAAAATAGTTCTTTTCTTAAAACTACCAGCACACTCCGCAAATGCTGAATATGTTTGTTGAGGTCCTTACCGTGGATTAAAATGTCATCAAAATAAACCACAACAAACTTGCCTATAAATGCATGCAAAACATGGTTCATTAAATGCATAAAAGTGCTTTGTGCGTTAGTGAATCCAAACGGCATGACCAACCATTCA
>CAIGRP010032515.1:0-49120 GCA_903798385.1 Fraxinus cuspidata
ATGGACCATTCCATGTCATTGCCATGATTGAGAACAATGGCTACAACTTGGACTTTCAGGGTAAGTATATTATAATTCCTATCATCGACGTTTCTAATGTTGCTTCGTTTGATGCAGGTACGGATTTGAGATCGGATCCTTTAGAAGAGAGAGGGGATGATGTGATTCAAGAAAGGCAACAAACTTACAAAAATCCGACTCAACTTGAAGAGAAACTAAAGACAATATCAAGAGTTACGGAGGATCAAGAAGGCCATGGAATGAGTTGTCCAAGATGCGGAGGCCAAGAGCTCGAGTGCAACAAGTCAAATAATAAATTACATGTTGGATATGAAGGTGAAATCAAGTTGGGTGAGTTGGATTCAAGATTTGAAAATTATATGAAAAAACGAGCAGCATGGATGAAAACGTGCATAACTTTCAGCTCAGGTGTCAAATTTCCGTCCATGAGTACAATCCGAAAACGACATGAGATTCTGCACAAGGAAAAAGAGGGTTCAAAATTAAAGCTATTTGACCACATAGCTTAAAATGGTTGCGTTCACTTGAGGCTGAACGTTTGTTCTATGCGGCCGCATGTGTTCATACTATGCGACCGCATAGACCAATCTGGACGCGATTTTTTTTAAATTTCGTGTAATCTTATATTTTAGTTAGAATTCAATTTGTATGGTACATTTTGTTATCTTTGGACTTTAATTCCATTTTAATTAGGGTTTTTATGAGTTCCTTATAAATATAACTCGTTCTTTTGATTAGAAAAGACAATTTTGACAACACTATTATTGAGATTATTATGAATCAATTTACTTTCGAATTCTTGTTCTTCATTAGACAAATCACGAACTTATCAAGATTCTTATTATAGCGTTCAAATCAATCGGGTGAGATTCTCAAATAGTCAATCAAAAGGGTCAATATATCGTTTGCGTATTGTTGGTTATTTTGATTTGTTATTTTCGAATCAAATCCAAAACTTTGATTACTTAGCTTTCTTGGGTTCGATTTCAACCTAATCGTTGGTTTCGTAGCTCTACGCTACGTTGGTTCACATCAATAAGTAGTAGTGAGAATTCAAAAGAAGATTTTGATAGTGGGGAAGATATCCATGAGGCTTATAATAGAATCTGTGAGAAGAGCATGAAGATTATAACAAAAAATAAAGCTTTAATTACAAAAGTTATGGAACTTGAGTTAGAAAACGAAAAACTCATAGCGTACTTTCAGGAATCTACCTCAACCCTGAGTGAGTTGAAATCCATGAATGAATCTTTAGACTCAGGTTAGGAATCTCACTAATGAGCTTAAGAAGACCTCTATGAGAGCTAATGAGCAACAGTTGAAAAGGAAATCTTAGAAATCCATGTTAAAAATCTTTTGAGAGACCTAGAGCATTCCAAATCTCAACTTCTTACCTTTTCTAGTGGTTTTATAAGGTTAGATAACATTCTAGGAATGGGCAAGTCTGCTGGTAATAATGGAAGTCTAAGATATAATAGAAATGATCATAATGTTGCTAGTACGTCCAAAACCACATTTGTTCCTGGTAGTGACCAGCTTAAACATATGTCTAACTCTGAACCTGAGAATAAGGGATATGTAGGACAGAGTCCTACTAGACAGCGTAGGACCCGCCAACTTAAGAGTAGACGTCGGTTATCACATATATTTGGTCCTAAGTTTATCCCTACATGTTTTTATTGCAGTGAGTTATAACACATAAGGCCTAGGTGTCGGTCATTTCCTGAACAGAAATAGAAATCGAAACTTAAATAAAATAAGAATCATGAGTGTGTTTGCCAGATTGACTTTCTTATTAATCAGGTGAGTCAATCGACCAAGTTAATGACACAGATGAATGAGAATAATTGTCACTAGGCAAGTTTGGGTGAAGAAAAGTGATATAAAAAATTTTGAAATAGATCACAGTACTCTTAAAGGTAGAGCATTTGCATATCTAACTGATTATGTATTTTTGGTGCATACTCGTGCTTTATCATTGTGTGATATTGATTTATGTATATATCATATTTGTTTATTTATTTTCTAAGTAGAAAATTCACGCATATTTTTTTTGTGTTTGACATTTTTTGTGTGCTTGGTGCGTTCATGTTTTAAAATAAAAATAACAAAAAAATGAAATTTTAAAAAATAAAAAATGTGGAAAATTGTTTTTACAGCATAATATATAATATGCATCTGTTTGGGCCACATTATTTTTTTCATTCTCATTCTTCTACTCATTTTTAATCACACATTTTTCAATAAAATAATATTTTTTTCATCACATTAATAAATTTTCATTCTTTTTTTACCACACATTTTTCATCAGTCTACTATTGTAAAATACATTCTTCCAAAATGATGTGGCTCAAACATACCTTGTACTTGAATTTGTTTGTTGTAATTAAGCATTGGTTTAATTGATGAGCTGTAACATAGTTTCCATTGCTGGCTTAGGTTATTATGGAGTACTTAGTATATGTGTCTTCATGTATCATTTGCACTACATACACTATGATATTGTTAGTGAGACTCAACCGCGTGTGTGAGATTTGGGATGGCAATTACATGTTAGTAAGGTGACTTTGAACATGAATTGACCTTGTTTATTAGACCTAAACTCAAGGTTATCCCCGGTAATAAAAAACTCAATATTTTATGTTCTTATTCGGAACCTATTTGACTCGAGCAATTAAGCATACTGGGTTTCTCATAACATGGTGCATATAGTCGACTGACTTGTGTTAACAGGCCTAAAGTTTGCTACATGTGTCATTTTAGTTGCTTAATGGAGAAGAGTCTGCACTTAAGATGTGAAAAATAATTATGAGCTTAAAATATTGAAAGATGTTAAAATAAAATATGCTCAAAGTAAGCGGGTGAAAATAAAATATTAATACAAAAAGAGATTTTATTTAAATGTCATAATGTGTTTTAAATGGTTTGACTTCATAGGTAGAGGACCACACTTATTAGCATTGAATTTTAGCATGTCATTTCTCACAAAATTAAGGTTTGAAGTCCTACTTGCAAAGAATTAATAACATTCTACACACATGAGTCACTTCTACAATTTACTCCATGTTAACTTGAACTAAGTATGTGGGAATGTTTAATGTACATTGTTTATACTTGTGCATGCTAACAACAACATTTTTTAGTTATTATATGTTCATGTTAAAAGTTTTTAATTATCAGTCACTTCGTCATTTGTGACAAAAAGGGTGGAGAATAAAGTGAATGGGAGAGTAAAGTAAATGTTGTGGATGTGAGAATTTTATATTTTAAAATTTTTTGAAGGTAAAGTAGATTGATAGGGGGAGATTTGTTGATTGCATGCATTGTATACCATATCTACCTAATTGTATGAGTTTTTGATGTTTGTGTGATGCCAAAGTTTTTGTCGGAGTTTGGATTAACATTAGTATTTCGTTTCATTCTAGTTGGTGTTGGTATAATGTGTTTAATGATTTTATTACTTCCTGTATCACGTGCTTTTACACTAGATATTTGAGTTGTGAATTTTAGGACACAGGTTAACAAGGAATGCAATAGACATCAGTTTGATGAAACTTGGTAGTTTATATTTTATTTTTAATTTTCCTTGACTTATTGTATAGTTTTGTTATATAATGCCAAATGAGGAGTTTGTCATCTTTTTAGTATTGGCAATTATGAGGACAAAATGAAAAATTTGTAACGTATTGTAAAAGTCAAGGACCAATGGTGCAATTTGTATAAATTGGGTTATGAGATCTAAGGTTTGAGCATGAAAAGAGGAGAAACATTGAGCAACCTTTTCACTAGCTTCTCGCCTAGTTGGCGCTCGAGCGACAAAAACAGAATGCTTGTCGTCGAGGTCTCGGACAGTGCATCGCTCGCCTGTCGCTGAGTCTTTACTTGAGCGACAAGTCAATCTGAAAAATTACTTGAATTATTTTTTCGGCCCATTTAACTTAAATACCCTCTCCTATAAATACCTAAGCCTATGCACGAAAAATATTGTGGTTGTTCGTTGTGTCTCTTTTTTATAATCTATTTTCTCTTAATTTTATACAATCACAAAATTGGGGAAAACATCAAATCCATGACACCTACTTTCTAAACACTTTTAGGAATGCACTTTCTCAGTTGAACTTTGAAGGTTGCTGGAGGTTGGACTACAAGCGCAAGAAGAGCACAAGGCTTTGGAACAAGTTCTTTGATTGATTAATTTCGCACGTATGGTCAAAACTAAAAACGGATAAGTAATAACCATTCAATAACTTAAAAGCCGTTAAATTGGTCATTCATGAATTGTTAAGTGGTATCTAGTGCGACACCCGATTTCTCACATTTGATGCACAACTAAAATCAAACTTGCTTTTAAACTATCCGAAGAAGTCATGCTCTACCACATCCTATCTGAAGCAACGGTCCCAAGCAAGCATCATTCCATCTTGCATCGCCATTGCCTCAAAAGCTTTATTAATAAAGTACAAAATGTTACCTGATCTGTGCTACTTTTGCAATACGTTATTATATTTTGTGATGCGATCGACATCTCACCGTGGACACTAGTTCAAGATAAATTCGTGTTAGGAACAAATAATCAAACTCTTATATTGAGCCCAACTGTATATATTTGCCTACAAGGCATTAAGTTCGAAATTCTTATGTTAGAAAATATTTTGTGTTTTTCAAAATGAATCCTATTTTTTAAAACGCGTTTAAAACATAGTTTTTCTGAAGTGTCCGATTTTATCTCAATTGAATGAACTGTACGCAAATAACCGGATGGGAGAGAGCCCAAAGCACGCACTCGCGCACTAATACATACATTATACAGACAAAACGAAGCCACACTCAAATTGCCTCCATCCTTCGCTGACCGGACCCTGTCTAACCATCGCCACCCCCACCGCGACACCGCCCCGAGCTCCTCCGTTAGCTCGGCTCTCAATGCCTGCCCAGAAGCGTCCGCTCGATACTACTCCTCCTCCTTCTCCTCCTTCGCCGCCCGAGGAAGAGGATGCCGATCATTCACTTCAAAGCAACCCGAATCACAACCACGGAGAAGCTGACAACGACGAAGGTATTTTGTCACATGCGTATACATGTACACGCCTATGTACATGCGTTATTCTGCTTACAAAATTGTGATGATAAATTCGAATTTCCTCTTTTTTGTCGTTTATTTATTGATTTGTTTCTTTTCCGACTCTCAGTTTCCAGTGGCAGTCCTTCCTCCAGTGACGAAGAAAAAGACGAGTACTTCTTTTTCTCTCTTCATATACACACATGTAGACTCATACACGTATCTGCACTCTGGCATACATGTCAATTATTGTGTATACTGTTAATTTTTTTGACCGTATTGTGATTATTGTGAATTTTAGAAATGTATGATGTGTAGATCAATGAAATTAGCTTGTGATCTGCCCGCTTTATGTTGCCATACTATTTGTTTGTTTATGGTTACACGTTTCATCAAAGAGGCTCCGTGCTTACTTTTGAAGTACTTCAACTCATTTAGATCTTCTAGTTATTGAAAATTCTTTGCTCTCTCCCTTTGCTCATTAAGGATTTGAGTTTGACTAAGTTTATTCTGGATTATTGTGATCGCTGTTTTCTGCATAAATTGATTTTTTTAGTTACTTTACGGCGAATTACTAAATTCTTTTTTTTTTTTTTTCCTGTTATTGGGAGTTATTTTTTTTTTTTAATTGTAATTAATGGTTGCATGCTGAGTTTGTTTGACAAGTCACGGTATCAGGCTAGTTGAAATTGGCGTGCTCCTGGAATTTGTAGATGCTTACCACTAAGAGAGATCGTTCTATAGATGAATTTGTGAAAGCAGCTTTGACACTAAGGGTCATCTATTAGGGTAAAATTTTAAAAATGTAGTAATGATATTTCATCTCCATTGGCTTAGTGATTGTTGACTTTCTCAATTCAGTGGAGTGATTCTATAATGCAAAAAGCTCATGCACATGTACATCTTCTTGTTGTACATTTTATATTTTTTTTTGTCATCAAATACTATTTATTTCAATGCAACGAGGAATTACGAAGATATAGTGTCCCAAATTTTCTAAAGAAGCCAAAGTTTTGAATAAAAAACTCATAATGTGGGTAAAGGACTTTTTGATAAATGTGAGCTGATGTTTTGGCCATCATTAGGTAGTAAAATGAGAGGATTGGCAATAAGAATAGAAATTAGCAGGTTAAGAGCATGCACAATGAGTCCAAGGGTGCTGTATATTGGGAGGAGCTTAAATAGAAAGATGCAGCTGATACAGAAGTGTTTAGGAAGCAAAAGCTTAGAAGATCATAAAGCCTGGTGGACAGCGGAAAGTCTTTCTGTTGTTTCATTTTACTAAGGTTGCCACTTTTAGTCCAACTGAAATTATGCGTGGGAGTCTCATTGGGTTGGCCACTTTGGGTTTGCCATGCTTATATTTTCTTGGCTAGAATCTTGCGTAAGATCGTATTCAAGAGTAAGTACTAAGTAAGTCCTTTTATAATGGGAATGTTGACCTGGTGATAAACATCCACCATGCTGAGAACATTATCACCATCAGACTCGGAGTATAGATTTTCAAATTTGTTACCAGTTGTGAGCTCTAGTTTTAATAGATTGGAGTTGTCCACGTGTACCATGCCAACATGCTATTCTTTTATTAACCATTTGTGCAGTGTGTCAATTTGTTATTTACGATTAACACAATTTAGCTATTAAAGGGGTGGGCATGGTTCAATTTAATACATTTTCTGGTGGAGCCTGGCTGAGAGCACAACTGGATTGAAACAATTAAAAGAAAAAGAAAGAAAGAAATTGGTTATTTTCATAAGAATTTGTCACTGCTCCACGTGAATGAAGAAAATCTGTCCAGACCAAACTGGTTCTGTTTGGTTTGGTTTGCTCCTGTTTGGCGTACATCAATTCTTTGAGCCTCACTAACGGGTAGATTTGATGTGGTTGGTGTATACTTGTTAGATGCATCCACCAATCAAAGTTTAACATTTTGCTAGAAAGATAAAGTGAAGAAAACAAGGAAAATTGGATAACCTGTTTGGTTCTTTGAGTTATGCAGTTAACATGAGAATGAGACTGCATTTTGGCTCTGTTACAAAGTTGAATTTATCTTTTAGCATTGGAACCGTTCTGAACCACTGGTCCGGTTTTCTGTAGATTTTTGTTCAACCCAACTAGTTATGTAGTTAACATGAGAGTCAGACTAAATTTCGGTTCTCTGTTACAAAACTGAATTTATCTTTTAGCATTGGAACTGTTCTGAACCACTGGTCCGGTTTTCTGGAGATTTTTGTCCAACCCAACTATTTAATTCAGAAAGACATGGGCTGGGATTTGGAAACAATGTATACCTCCAATTAACAAGGGCTTTGATTATTGTTCACTTTTAACTAAAATGTGAACCACTCTGATATAGCAGAAAGTGTATGTGATCATCGGTTTATGTTTTACGAACAACCAGGATCCTTTTGAGGTCCTGCAATTCGGTTTGTTCCATGATACATCTAGAAAAGAAATATCATTGTGCACCATTCCAATTTTTGGTTCTTTTTTGTATGTAAGGTCATTTATGATTTTCACAAAAAGTTAATATTGTATCCCAGATTTATCATCGTGAAATTGTCAGAAATACGAAAGGAAGTTCAATGTCCAATATGTCTAGGTATGTGGTTTTTATTTTATTTTGCCAAGTATGAAACTATAACAATTTTATGCAACTGAAATGTTCTGCACCGTGTACTCTATGATTTACTATTGGAATTTGATGCATTGCTAAACAATTTTATTAACTTGGATAATTTGCAATAAAGTTTACAATTGTTCAAGGATGTGATGCAAACATCTAGGAATAAATTGTTTACTTTATCTGGTGGAAGTTTAATATTAGAGAATCTAGTATTTCCGAAGCCCCTTGGGCTCTCTTGCAGAATTAAAATATGCAACTTTTTATCGACGTTAAGAGGGATAACCTCGGAGGTACTGCCCAAGACCTTTATACAGTAGCTACTAGCATCCAAATTAAATTCTGGACCATACATTTTTTTGGGAAATTTTTCGCCTTCCACTGGTTTTTTTAATATATGTATGACTATTTAACAAATGACTATTGTATATCAAACACCATGCTTATAGTCTCTTAAGCTCAATTTTATTCTATGATGCACGCACACTTCTACTAGAGCAGTTTGTTCGTGTCTCTCAAGTGTCTTGTCATTGACACTCATCAGATACTCCACGACATTGGACCGAGACTGACCAATTTTAAATTTTTTTTTTTTTTAAATCATTCCTCAGGCAAGTGATTGATATGGCATGCTCCATTTCCTATATTGATAAGTATAAAAATAAAGATATAGTGTATAATAAAGAATTTAAATCTATGAGACCGTGTCCGTGCAACATAGATTTTGTTTTTATGAAAATATTGCATGAGTAGAGCCCAAATTGTATAGATTTCTCTCAACTCTGTTCTGGTATCCGGAGTTTGATGATACCTATTTGTGTATCAGTATCCTGGGTATACTTAATTGTGTGAAAGGTGTATGGCATATACGGTTCTTACTCGTGGAAATTAAACATTTTGGCCTCTCTGGTCTCTAAGTTCAGCATCCACAGTAGATTTTTGTCAAATCACTCAAGCATTTGGTGAAGGGAATACGGGATGAAAGAAGTATAAAATAAAAAAGGACAAGAACGAATGGAAACCAATATCACATGCCCCGCCTCTTCGTTCTCTTCTAGTTTTTACCAAAAAAAAGTAATGTCTTGATTCATTGGAAAGGAGGTGCATGGATTGTCACATCCATCTATTTAAGGGGGTCTTCATGTGCACGTCACACTGATTTCATTCTTGTACTTTCTATTTGCATGTTAACCCAATGATCTATTCTTTTTACAAGCTTCAATATTCCCCCACCTTCTAACTTTTTTAACCTGAAAAAGTAATATGCTAAATGCTAACGAAATTCAGCAGTCTAGAATCAAAATGTAAATCTGCATCTTCTTATTGGCTATTGCACTGTGCAGAATCTGTACCTTTCTACTACATAAATGAGAGTAGAACTGGAAAATTAAAACCATCTTATTTACATCTTTCTCTTAGTCAAATCAGTGTTATGGGTAATGCTGTGTAAAACTTTGTACTACAGGTATTATTAGGAAGACAAGAACAGTCATGGAATGCCTTCATCGCTTTTGTAGAGAGTGTATTGACAAATCCATGCGCCTTGGGTACTTCTTGTTTTTATTTGTCGACTAATTGTTAAACGAGTCCTTGCGATTTGCTTTTATACTTGGATTTCAATGCAGGAACAATGAGTGTCCTGCTTGCCGCACTCATTGTGCTAGTCGTCGTTCTTTGAGAGATGATCCAAACTATGATGCCCTAATTGCTGCTTTGTATCCAGACATTGATAAATTTGAGGAGGAGGTATCTATGGACAAATTTCTGGCCTCTTGTCTTGGCATTTTTTGGTTTAATTTACCTTATATAAACCATCTATTCAAT
The DNA here is from genome assembly GCA_903798385.1 of Fraxinus cuspidata. Classification (NCBI taxonomy): domain Eukaryota; kingdom Viridiplantae; phylum Streptophyta; class Magnoliopsida; order Lamiales; family Oleaceae; genus Fraxinus; species Fraxinus cuspidata. The sequence goes on from CAIGRP010032515.1 coordinate 9,528, forward strand.
GTTGCAGGAATTTGCTTTTCATGAAGAGGAGAAGGCTCGCAATAAGCAGGTAAATGATACCAATGCTCTAATTTAATCTCGTGCAGTTCAGTTAAACTTAAGATTTAAGGGCTTTATCTTCCTATCTGTGTCCCACAATTGATATGTGGAATGATTTATTTGTTCCCCCTATGCCCATAAAGACAACTGAAAAATTTCCCTGATCCTTTTTTTGGCTGACAGGGATTTGTAAAATTCCTTATAAATGTCAAAAGGAGAGGTCATGAATTGGCTTGTGAATAGTACAATAAAATTAATTCTCAAAAAATCACAGCTATTGAATGTTCCGTAAAGTTTCCATTCCAACCCACAAAGAATTTAACCAAAAAAATTTGAAAATAAACACATCTACTTTACTTAGCCCATGTTTGGCTATCATTTATAATTTGTTTATAAACGGTCAAACCACTTTTTATCCACATATTTCATAAGACCCACCAGTACTACTCATTTCCATCTATTTATAAATTAAGAAAGGAGAAATAGAGATAAAGAAAGGGGGATGTTATAATTATTAGCATTGCCATTCTTTGGAGGTTTGCATATTTATCATAACATAGAATTGAAAGCTCGCTGACATTTCTAGCTCTAAACTGACCACCACCAAATTTCACCTGCTATTTTTTCTTTTTTGCTTTCATTATACAGATCCAAGCTTCGATTGCCCAGACTCTGAGACGACAATCAGAAGCATTGGGAAAGAAACGGACGTCAGCCAGAGCAACAGCACTGAAATTTTTTAGGGGACAGGGCACTTACAGAAACTTGAGGGGCCGAAGAAATCCTCGGGTTGTTGAGAATCAAGGATCTGATGAGGAGGTGGAAGCTAATGGGCATGATGGTGGCAAAGACTCATCTTCTGCTGATGAACGCAGCACAGAAGTCAAACCAAAACGTCACAAAAGACGGGTCAGTGCTCGTGATTCACAGATTTCAGCAGGAGGCAATACTGATGCAGTTTATGATGAAAATGATTCAGAACTGAACAGAGAGGTAGCGGGTGCTTCAGCTGGCTTTGTTGGCAGTTCAGAGATTCGTGCCTGGGGAAAAGGTGGCATGCGCAGTCACACCCGCCGTGGCAGTCTCAATGGGGCCAGTGGCAAGCTGGCCAGGAATAGCCGACTTCGAAAGCTAATTGATCATCTCCGATGTTCAGATGAAAATTACGAGGCGGTAATCTCTTGACGATCTTTTTCCCTTAATCCATGAGTTCTAATTTCTTCGTTATTGTTATAAAAGAAAAAAGTAACGATAGAGAAAGAAGCAACGGCCATTTTTGTTTCCCCTCAATATACGGAATTCTAAAAGATCTTAAGACCATTTTCTAATTCAAATCACCCGTTGCAGCTTAAAAGTTTAGTTTTCATGATCATCCATTATGAGTTTCTGCACACTTTGCTATTTTCTGTTATTAAAGTACAGGTGTTTCTTCTTGTTTCAGTTAAATATCAATCTTATGCTTGTTTCATTGCATGAGGAGAAAATTCCGAGCCTGCAGCGTCCTTACCTTTACTGCAGCCCCACATTGTCACTTGGACGATTATGCGAAGTAAATCCACCTGCATCCTAACTCTTACTCTTTTACACCATTTCATTGTATTTTATGAGATAAGTTCGAGTCCTTCATTGGTTTTGAAACCGTATTCTTGCAGTATGTCGCCAGGCAGACATCCATGGAAGCTAGTGAAATTGAGATGTTTGTAATAAAAGATTTCCATCCTGCAAACAACTATTCAAGCTTCCAAAGAGAATCCAATTGCAATAATGGGTTGCAAATATTGACGGAGGATCAGACCTTGGGGGAAATTCATGCCAGTTTTACCGGGCGAAATCTGGTAAGATTTCATTATTTGTCTATGTAGGGAAGTAGCTAAATAATGAATATGGTCCTATATCCCATGGTTTATTGCTTTGGAGGATCCAAACACAAAGTTGATAATGTTAACAGAGTTAGGTAATTCTTTTTTCAATTCCTTCAAATGTGATCGTGTATTTATAGGTTTTGGCATACCAACAAAAGGCGCAAAGTGCAGGAAACTGATGATGACATGATGAAGGTGACATATTTTCTTTGTAAGGAAGTTGTGCAAATATGATGCTGAAGGAAGTTCAATCCATTTACATTTCCTGAAATCATAGAGCTTCTATATATTGTTGTTTGTCAAATGGTTTTAGAAGTTAAAAACTACAAACACACACATGAGCAACTAGACACTACAGCAGTTAGTGAAGGGGTCAACTACATTGTTCCAAAACTCAAATCATCAAAACAGGCGTGTTTTATGTGAACTTTGAAACTTTATCAAATATTTATGATTTAAATGTGTATGATCTTGCAGTGAGATCCGTGATGGTGCCTTTCTAAGTTATATCATCATCTTGGACGGGGTTTCGAGAGTTATCATCAAATTTTTAGTACAGCGTATCTTTAGCTGAACTGAATAATATGCAAAAACTTGTTTGTTCCGGTTGTGCATGGAATCTGGAGTCCTGGTCTCCAATAGGATGATTTTCTTGCTTCCAAGCTGAATTTGAATTGTAATTGTCGGTGGCATGCTAGAATGACTAGAGATGTAGCCTGAAATAGTCTCCGGTCCTGGCATATAGGCTCGTCACGTTTGGAAAATTTTTGACCATTTTTTCAATGTTCTTACAATTCTACGTAAATGTTTTTGGTTTTCTTATTCTATAATAGGCTAGTGCTAGCTAGTGCTAGGTGCCTAGGAGTTTGCCACATTTTGATAGGTGATTAAATTAGCAGTGCAGTGTCTACCAAATACTAGTACCGTTGTACATTCTTAGGATGGACATCGAGTTTTGGTTGCTTTTGAAGTTTGCAGTCACTTGTGTTCTAAAAAGTGCGTCTAGGCAATAGTGATACTAGGTGCGAAGTATGGTTGCTATGGCCTAGACGTGTGAAAAGATCACCTAACTCTTTTTTGACCATCTAGACTCGTATTAGACATGCATTCATTTAGGGTTTGTTTGAGTCACATTATTTTGGAAGAATGTATTTTGAAATAGTAGATTGATAGAGAATGTGTGGTTGAAAAAGAAGGAAAAGTTATTGATGTAATGTAAAATATTATTTTATTGAAGAATTTGTGGTTGAAAATGAGTAGAAGAATGAGAATGTGAATTTAATGTGGCTCAAATATGGACTTATTTTTTAATTTTTTTCCCATTTTTTGGGATCCATTTCTTGGACGGTTGGACCTAATAATTAATGTGAGCTTAGATACTAAAATCAAGAAATAGTGTTAGGACTATGTTTTGGCACTAATTCGTCTCTTGAATTCATTGACCAAATTAATATTATGTTATTTTGAGTCTAGGTTCATCTAACAATAATTTAATACCTTATATTTGTAACTCGAACCTTAAAACTAGTGGTCTAGTTTTTGAAAACTTGAAAATTGTAGGAATTAAGTAATTATAGTATTTATCCCTAGGCTCATCAAGTTTAAGTGCCGTCTAAGATCAGTCCATTAAATTCCTGTATATATTTCTCGAAAGATATTCAATAATCATGTGTTTCAATTAATATTTTGGAGGCATAAAGTTTGATATATGTTTGGTAGAGCTGCCAATCCACGTCAATAAATTGGTGTAGATCTGCTACTTGTGTACTATTTAAAATCTATTTATTTAACAAAATAATCATCAAACGATAATCACAATCCATTAGATTAAGAAGATTCATATCCATTTATTTAACAGCTTACATAACATAGTAGCCGATTGATAAAAACAGTATTGGAGTCGACAGCATCTCTTTGGTCCTTTTCTTTATGATTTGCTCAAAAAATTCATAGGAAGTTCATAGCGAAACAACGATAGATACTACTTACAGTGCTATAACTAACGCGTTAGGTATCCCGCTTGGGGCCATTGACCAAAAGAATGTCAATGGCTTTGTTAAAGGGGAGCGCACCTGTACGATTGATTGCTTCAATCGGATTCAAATTATGTAAAAAGTCCTATCCATGGGGACCTCATGGCATACAACCAAAACGACCCCCACTAGATAGCCTCCCCTTTTTACTGTTTCATGCAACTGAAATGTTACTCGTACATTGTGCTATTGAAATATGATCCATGCATAGCTTAAAACTTGGACAAATTGCAAGAAAGTTCGAATTTGTGAATATTGGAGAATCTTAAAATTCCTAAAGCCCCTAAAAGCTCTCTTGAAGAATTAAGAAACATTACTTTTTAATCAATGTTAAGAGGGATAAGTGCTCGATCGTGATCACTTTTATGGGTATAGAATTTTCAATGAAGGAACAATGAGTGTCCTTGCCGCACATATTGTGCTAGTTGCTGCTATGTATTTGTCAGCCCTTTAAAGGTTGACAATGACACGCACAATGGCATGAGCACGTCTTGCAGTCATGCTGGGATATTGCGTATTGGTGTATTGATGATGCACATTTCAAATTTTTTATCAAGGAAAATGTGGGCTTCAATTTGATTGGTGTCAAAGGGTTGCAGATTGGTAAAGAATGGACTGATCCAGCTTCTTGTTAATGGGCTTTAGTCCACAAATTCGGGTGTCCAAATTGTGCACATGTTTGACACGTGCTTGACAGTTTGCGTGATCCATACACGGTGTAAAGTATGGGCGGTTGTTGGGAATGGACGTGGGAATCAGTTTCTATCAGTTCTAAGCCAACTAGGTTAGTTTATCCCTTTTGCAGTTAGGAGTATCAACTGCATACGAGTTTTGACCTATAAATTGAGAGGCTAGACTGATGAGGAGTTGGGTGTGTTGTGTTCCTTAAGTATTCCTTCATTTTCTTGTATTATTGTGGAGTAATAAATGAGTTGGATTTTACTCGTAAATCGCTGTGTTCTGTTAACACTTCTGCCTTTACTTTTCGTGTGTATCGTGCAAATTCGTGTGAGCTAACTGAGAGGAACCTCAATGCCATCATTGGCGAGAATTTGGCTAAATATTTTTACTAAGAATTCGCCCCAATGATAGTATCCAGGTATTAGTGGTTTGCATATCTACCAAATGACAGAATTTGTTATGGAATGTGCACTCGTAGAAACCGAAGAAATCCTCGGGTTGTTGAGCAGCAACGATCTGATGAGATGCTAATGGGCGTGATGCTGGGTGAAGACTCAACTTCGGTTTATGAGCGCAGAGAAATCTTCGGCTAGAGAAAAAAGGTTTGGTACTCATGATTTGCAGCTCGCAACGGGATATTAAAGACTTGAATTCATTCTCATCTTTTTTTTGACGTGGGATACTATCGCTTATAGTGAAATTGATTCAGAACAGAACAGAGTAATTTCTGCGGGCCTGGTTGACAGTCGAGAAGTGGCATGCTCTGTATCACCCTCCATGGCAGTCTCAACGCGGCCTGTGGCAAGTTGGCCAAGAAAAGCTAATTGATATTTTCTTCACTTTGATATTGAGAGACTCTTATTAAAGTAGAGACGTATCTTCTTGTTTCAGTTAAATATCAAAGTCATTCGTTGCTATGCAGACAGCCATGGATGCTAATGAAATTCGGAATGTTTGTAATAAAAGACTACAAACAACTGAGACTTTCTGCAACATTGACAGAGTATCAGACCTTCCATGGAGCAAAATCTGGAAAAATTTTCATGCCTTCCAATCAATATCTAATTTTTGATTTATCTTTTGTAGGTCGAGGTCAATCAAATTACACCAATTATTATCACCTACCAAACATGGAAGTCTAAGGCCCAGGAGGAAGATCTAAAGAAATTCGTAGCGAACTGAATGAAAGCCTTGGAAGCATAGAATTCAGTTTACATTAACAAGATAAACCGTCACAGATGATCACAAAACTGCTAGTAAATTAAAGAAAATTCAAATCCACTTATTTCATGGCAGCAGATCCATTTTACACCAGATCTTGGAGCCGACAACTGTTCTCTCTTAACATAATATTTACAAGAAGAAGATCATACACAAACCCAGTAATTAATTTAGCATAAAACCGTGGAAGTTGCTCTCAAAGCCTGAGCAAGACTCTATGTACAGAACACCCATCTCTCTCTCTCTCTCTCTCGTCAACATTTCAACGGTGTTTGCTCCTAGTCTCCCCACTGTAGAGCCTGTATTGTATAAAATAAATTCATCTTAGCATCTTCTTAAAAAATGTAAAATGAAATTTGGAAAAATAGAAAAAAGTTCTTTTCTGAGCACTTTTTAGTGTGTATAAGCGCAGCCTTGAACTTCGAGAATGGAGAAAATACGTACGTACCAGTCATAAACAGTGGGAGAGTTAGGCTGGGGTTTGTCGAAGTAATCAGTCCCAATATTCTTCGTAGCAAGGTTGCTACCAGGATGAAACACGCTCCTCCATACGTTATCTTTACGCGCCGTTGGCGACGGAGTAGTTGGTGTCATAGGTGTTGACGGCGTCCCCGGACTAGCCGGCATCGACATAGTCCTTTGGTACTTGCTACTACCCTCTCCAACATCTAAACAAACAAAATATACAAAAATCACTCGTTCGATAGTACAAAAAAATGAGTTTAACACTTCGTGTGCATGCATGTATAGGAGAAAGAAAAAGACAGAACCTTTGATGATCAAGGGTTTGGTGAAGGCCTTCTTGAGATGTTTGAGCCCGCGATCGGGCTGAGGCCCAGCAACGACGTCGTCCCAGAGCTGATCTAGCAGAACCATTATTGCTTCACCTTGAGTATACTTTGTCCAGAATAAATAGAGGGTTGATGGTAAAATATCTCCTATAGTCGTAATAGAGTCAACAAAATTCGAATTCAATATTTCCCAACTGTTTAATTCTATTTCCAGTCCAGAAAATGGTGTATTTGTGAGTGAAATAAGGATAACAAGAGTGGTGTGTGGAAAACTGATGGTGGAAATACAAGAAACATAAGTGGATAAGGATAATGACTAGGTACATGTGGGGCCCATGAATTATATCTCTAATCGGTGGCATTTTTGTCCTGTTCTTTAAAAGAATGGGTCAATTTTTCCATAGGGTCACAACCTTCGATAAGTGTGACAGTTATGTCCCACCTCTTTTATTTGTGACATTTACATCTTTGCTATTTTACATTAAGATAGAGAGAAAAAAAATATTTATTTGTTTATTCAGCTTTCCAAACTCAACGACGACAATTAAAAACGAAGTTTCGCTCATTTCGCTTATGGCACGAGCTGACAATTATGTCTCATATCTTCTATTTTTGACATCTATGTCTTTAACATTTTAACACACAGAAAGATAAAATATTTAGGGGATGTTCTCTTTGTGTTTCAATTTTGTGTTTTGAGTTTTGAATTCATTTTGTGTTTTGTGTTTAGAGCGTCCATTTTGAGATTTTTGAAAATGTGTTCTTTTTGGTATTTTGAAAAATTGTTTTGAAAACGCCCAAAACGCGTTTTGAAAATTTTGACTTGATTATAATTNTTTCTTTACAAATTTTCAACTTGTTTTCAAAAACTCGTTTTCGAAAATGGGAAAGAGAACGCGTTTTCGCTGTTTTGAAAAATCGAAAACAGAAAACGGTTTGAAAATGGTAAAGAGAACAGACCTTTATAATTTAAACACTCATACGATATGAATATCGTGTGGTATTAAAAGGATAAAATTATTCAAAAAATATTTCATTTATTCGAATAACCAAACAAAATTGTCAAACTTACATTAAACACTACTCTTTTAAATAATATAAGATATTTAGGCCCTATTTGATTGCAACAAATTCAATGAAAAATGTCATATCCGAAAAAAACGAATTTCACTTTGGCCGTTTGATTGCAACGTGGAAATGGAAATTGAATTCCATAGTACAACCAGTTTAAGTTACTTTTTTTTTTTGTTTTTATGGAAAACAAATTCATATGAATTTGGTGAGTTTTTATTTTTCAACTAACATGAAATTAAAATTTCTTTCCATATTTATCTATCAAATGGACTCTTAGATAAATTTACTCTAAAAATTGGGAGGTGGTTGTGGGGGTTAATTTGCCAGTCCTTTTCAATCGATTTAATTAATAAGAATATTCACGTGAATGTGATATTTTACCGCGTTGATGTGATTTTCTTGATATCGATGGGATTTGAATTATTAAACTCTTAATAGTGTCTAAAATGGGGTTAGGTTGTCTTTGTCATAATAATAATTAATTAGGTTTAGTGAGTACAATCATGAGGATTACATCTTGCATTAGGGTTTAATTAGTTGAGATGGGCCACAAAAATATAACAGGGATGGGCCCATTTACACATCTAGTTATAATTGTTCGTGCCAAGAGTTTGGACTGTTTCGTATGATGGCCTAAGAAGTCCATAAAAAGGTCCCAAGTTATTCAGTCTAACACTGCCAAACATGCTATAATAGTAACAACTAAATGAACGTTCAATTCCTACTATTTTCAGCTAATTAAAGTAGAATAATGTTACTTGTACATAATAAGGTAATGATTTACGTACATATGAAGTGTCAAAAAGAGAGTGGAGTAGTTTTTTTTTTATTATTATTATTAAAGAAATTCTGATTCAATCATATCTCACCATATCGTAATTGTAAATTATTATATACATGTAGCATAATCGTTTAAAGTAATTGATTATGAAATGTAAGATAACGGTAATGCATTGATGTCTCCACCAATGAAATTCTGCCTCCCATTTTTGTCATTTTACATTGTAGATTGAATACAAAATTTGGGGTTTTAGGACGGCTCCAAAATAAACTTGGTCCCTTTTTTAGTTTGGATAAAACGTAGTTTTTCAATAAATTTTAGCCTTGATTTACTTTTAAAAAAAAATTAATAATAATTTTTAAAAATTGTAAATCTCATAAAATGTTTAGTTAAAATTAATTGTTAACTTTAACTTAAATTTTAATCAGATTTTCTAGCTAAACCAAACAAGTGCTTAATAAAAGTTGGTGAAATTGTTGATAAAATTTGAGGATCCAATAAAATGTGTAAGTTAAAAATGAATTAAAAAAAAAATGAGTTCTAAAAGAGGCAGATAAGTAAAATAAAATGCATTGCATTGGAACATTCGCCTGATCAAAGAAGTTGATAAAGAATGAAAATGACTGGCTTAACGTGTTGAACAATAACACCCAAATCTTCAAGTAGCATCGGAGTATACAAAATGTTAAACCTACCTCGTACGTATCATCTAATTAAGTAATTTTTTGGCACGCATGTTGTCCGACGACCAATAATATGGGCTTATTTGGCATGACTTCTGAAGTCAAAAATGCTTTTGAACCGTTTGACTAATTTTACAAAAAAGTTTCTCTTAGTTAGAAGAGTATTTATAGGAAGATGGTCTAATGACTTTCTTTAAAAGCAAACAAAAATCTATTTTCTTAACCATTAATAAAAAAACTCTTTTAAAAATTAGCTTCTAAACAAAAATTAAGGTAACTTCATTCAGAAAAACTTTTCTGCGAGAAGCAAAAGCAAAAGCCACGTCAAACGATCTTCATCCATGCAATGCAATTCAAACTCCACACCAAATCTATTTTAGTAACCATTGGTAACAAATTCGGCCAATCCAAAATATAATGCCGGAGAAATTAACTACAAACTACACATGAACGAAGAAAGAATCTCAAGTTAGCACAGCAAAATGGTCAAATACAAATACACAGATACAAGAAGCCAAGTAGGAATCCCAAATTCCACCCTATTAATGTCGCCAAGTTTCTCGTATAAAAGCTCAGAAATAAGGCAAAATAACCTGTCACAAGATCCATTGCAACCACGATGTCAAACAAAATGGCCCCAAACGTAGCTGCAGATATTGCCTCGAGCGAATCACTCTCTTTTGCTGGCCTTGTGTGCATTCAAGACCAACACCCACCAAATCAATTGAGGAAAACACTTCCAATGCCTCTTCCCATACCGGCTGCCAAAATGCAGAAAAATGAACCCGAGTTTGAATTTGCGCGAGCTAAGTCAAGCTCAAAACTTGGGAATTTAATCAATGACTTTTCAACTGATAAGTCGTTTTCTGATCGTCAGGTTCTGCCACAGGTGAAAGTCCATGCAAATCAATCTCAAGTTTCAAACCGAGTAGACTTAGAAGCTATGTTGTCACCAATTCGAAGCCATAGGAGATCAGATGTAAACCAGTCAAAGTTCAGAAATTCCGGTAAGAAACAAATTATGGAAGTAAAATATAAAACAAATGAGAAGCGCCCCTCAAGACAATCATTTAGCCAAAGGTTTTTCCAGTCATTTGCCACCCCGTGCAGAGACTGCCGTGCTGTTCAACCAGCACCATCCACAAAAGAGCATGCATTGCATTGAGGAAATATACGACGACTCCATGCCTTTGTTTCACTTTTTTGTATTGATTCTGCACTCTCTTGATACCCTTTCACCTTTTAAATTTTTTTAAGCATAGTCTACAGAGATAAGAGTTCACCTGCAGTTCATTTCAGCTTGAATTTCTTCAAAGGAACTTCATTACTCGAATAACTGAATGTCAGAACCATATGAGCCATCAAAATATTCAGCTGTTAGTTTTGATGTATCATTTTTTATTTACAACTGAAAATCAATATGAGCATAGAAAAATTCCCTTTCTTTGGGTGGAAGTAAGCTACTATAGAACTAAACCAGCTTATATGTCTAGATATATACTTCTGTTGGGTACTCCAAAAGCATTGGAATGAATGGCCAAGAAAAGGTAGACATGTCTTTAATGTAAATATGTCTTCACACATTATATTTGTTACGATTAGTCGCTATCCCATATGACCTAGAGCAAAAATAACATGAACAGAGAAAATTGAAAGCAAGAACACATAATTTATAGTGGTTAATTATCAATCGAGAGCTAGGTCCACTAAATGCTGCACATCCAATAGTATTTAATCACGTTAAGATCTATGCTAAATAACAAGCATACTTCCTGATACGTTAAAAAGGAAAACTATGAATCTGAGTGTTGCAGAAATAGATCTCATAGGACTCTGAGGTACTCTTATTCAATTACAGCGTTTCTCATTCAAGTTTATATGGGGTTGATGAGCAAGTTCAGACTTGGAGAATTTGACAATAATCTTAGGAGCTTGATTGCAGTTTCCATAAGCAATCTTTCCATTAGAAATATTTTGTTGGTTTCCTTCACTTCCGGTCTAACAATTGTCCCAGGTGTTAACTTAGCCAATGCAAACTAGGGCGCTTTAATTTAAGCTACCATTTCCCAGCATCCACTTCATCTGTTCTTTACTTTGTTTATTACAGTTATAACTTTCACTTTGAACTGCTCTCTCTTTTTTTTCACCCCAAGGAATAAGCAATTGCAGCAAGCTCTGCTGGGAAAATCGACTGTAGAAAATGCCTAACAAATATGATATCCATTTTTAAAAGGAAAAAGAAAGAAATCTTGTGCAATCCGATACTTCCTTTTAAATGAAGCAAAAAGATTGTCATAATTGGTTGGGAAAGAAAAGTTCACATTGTATGATTTAAAATGACTAGGTAAATGTGTTTAAACAAGAACACTGAATCCATCAAGTTTCTTCCAGAGTATATGAAATGACCTTGTACATATGATCTACTGAAGACATTTTTTGGCATGCATGCTAAAATGTCCAAATTGCCCTTGCAATAATCTATTCAGTGACCAATAATCTGTCTTCATCCAATCAATGCAACTAGTTTGGATGCATAATAAATTCTTACCAAATCTATTTTCATTAAAAAAAATGTGAATTATGTCCAATAGCTACAAATGGCCAATCAAAAATGTAATGCTAGGGAAATTGACTACAAACTACACATGAAAGAAGAAAGAATCTCTAGTTAGCATAGCAAAAGGAGTAAAATATAAATAACACAGATACAACAGGCCATATAATTGTGCCCTCTCAACGTCCCCAAGTTTTCATATAAATGCTTAGAAATCAGGCAAAATACCTGTCACAAAAATCCATTGTAACCAGGATGTCAAACAAAACGGCCCCAGACATCACTGCAGATATTGCCTCGAGTGAATCACTCTCTTTTGCTGGCCTTGTATGTATACAAGACCAACACCCACCAAATTGATCGAGGAAATCACTTCCAAAACCCCTTCCCAAACTGGCAGCCAAAATGCAGAAAAATGAACCAGGACTGAATTTAGATGCACTAAGTTGAGCTCAACAATTGGGATATTAATCAACTACTTTCAGCTGATAAGTCATTTTCTGATGGTCAGGTCCTGCCACAGGTGAAAGTCCAGGTAAATCAATCTCAAGTTCAAAGCACATAGATTTAGAAGCTATGTTGTCACCAATTCAAAGCCATAGGAGAAGATCAGATGAAAATCAGTCAAAGTTCAGAAATTCCAGTAGGAAACAAATTACGGAAGTAAAAAGGAAAACAAATAAGAAGCCCCCTCAAGACAATCATTTAGCCAAAGGTTTTTCCTGTCAACCGAGACTATCCATGAAGAACATACATTGCAAAGAGGAAATATACAATGATTCCATGCTTTATTTCAATTCTTTGTATTGATTCTGCGCTTACATATCACCCTTTCACCATTTTTGTTTTTTATAAGCATAGTCTACAGAGGAGTTCACCTGCAGTTGATTTCAGCTTGAGTATCTTCATAGGAAGTTGATTACTCGAATAACTGAATGTTCTGGATTTACAACTGCAACCTCTTTTCTGCGAAGTAAGCTACCACAGAACTTATAAACCAGCTTGTATGTCTAAACATATACTTCTTTTGGGGACCTCCAAAAACATTGGAATAATGGACAAAAAAAGGTAGATATCTTATTTGTAAATACTTCTTTACAATTGATATATGTTATGATTAATCACTAATCCCATATGCCCAAGAGCAAAAATAACACGAAACGGAGAAAACCCAAAGCAAGTAAGAACACATAATTTATAGTGGTTCATTCTCAATTGAGAACTACATGATCCATTAAATGCCAGTCATCCAACAGTATTTAATAATCATGTTAAGATAAATGCTTAATAACAAGGATACTTCCCGATAGATTAAAAACGAAATCTATGAATCTTATTGTAGTAAATAGATATAATACGACTCTTGAGAGGTACTCTTATTCAGTTACAGTGTTTCTCCACATACCAAAAACCAAATTTATATGGGGATGAAGAGCAAATTCAAAATCGGAGATTTTGACATGAATCTTATCAGGAGATTGATCGCAGTTTCCATAATAATCTTGTCACAAATATTTTCCATTAGAACATTTAGATGGTTTCCTTCATTTTGTCGATGTGAAAGTGTTACTGGTCTAACCATAGTTTAAGGTGTATAACCTTGTTAATGCTGACTAGGGAGCCTCAACTTAACCTAACTTTTTCTATCCACTTCATTGGCCTCTACTTTCATTATAACAGTTGTAACTAAATCACTTTGAACTGTTCTCTATTTTCTTTTTCACCCCAAGGAATCAGCAGCAGCATCAAGCTCTGTTGGGAAAATCAACTAAAAAAATGCCAAACAATTATGATATCATTTTTGAAAAGGACAATAAATAAAGCTTGTACAATATGATAAGTACTTCCAAATGGAGCAAGAAGATGTCATAATTGGTTGGGCAAGAAAAGTTCCCAAAATCCATGTTGTATCATTTAAAATGTGGGTAAATGAGTTTAAACGAGAACACCTAATTCATCAAATTCTTTAAGAGTCTAAAAACATTAAACATGTACATATCAGCTACTCAAGGCATTTTTTGACATGCATGGTAAAAGGTCCAAATTGCCCTTGCAGCAAACTATTCAGTGATCAGCAATCTATCTTCATCCATGCAATGCAACTTGTTTGGATGCATAATAATTTCTGAGCAAATATGTTTTCATATAAAAAACGTGAATTATGTCCATCAATAACAAATCCAGCAAATCCAAATTGTATTGCACGGAAAATAAACTCCAAACTACACATGAAAGAAGAAAGAATCTCAAGTTAGCGCGGTAAATGGGCTAATTTTTTGAATGGCCACTGACCTATACCAAGTGCCTCTGATGCTCGGACTCTTCGAAATAGTTGGAGTACCCGTGTCGAACAGGACACGACACGACATGGGTATGTGATATGTGTCGGATCCTCCAAATTTCAACCGGACACTTTGTCGTTTTTGCTTCTTTTCCTTCTTTTTTTTTTTTTCCTTCCCATTTTCTTCTTTTCCACTTTTGCTCTCTATGAACCTAGCATCGTTGCCGAGGGGATAGAGAAAGGCAGCAGCGCTAGGTTTACCTTCTTTTTCTTCTTTCTTTTTTCCCCATTTTCTTCTTTTTTTCCTTCTTTCTCTCTTTGTATCCTTCTTTCTCTCTTTGTATCGGTGGTTTAGGATTTCGTTTTATAAAATGAAAATGAGTTCCATATAGTACTAATTAGTGCTCCACTAAGTCAAATTACAATTAAGTTCCTCATTTTCTATTTTATATAACATTTAGTAATTCTCATAATTGAAAACTAAACCCTAAAATTCTAATTTATTCGTTTTAACCCCTTATTAAATACATATTTCCTTCATTGTGAATAATTAATTTTGGTCTATTCAAAATGACATTCTGGATTAATAAAAAAAATTGAAGTTTGAAAGACGTACCCACGTATCCGTGTCTAAAATTTGGACTCTTTTTAGCCATGTCTCCGCATCCTATATTTTAGAAAATAAAATATCCGACACTTAGATACATACCCGTACCCGAGTCCGAGCATCATAGCCAAGTGCTAATTCTTAATAACTGAACTTAAAAATATATTTCAATGGTCACTTCACTATACACCATGTTACCCATCCATCACTCAAGTGGAAAAATCCATGAGGTGCAACAAACGACGTCGACTTAAAAAATAGATGGGTAACATGGTGCATAGTTCAGTTACCAATTAGATATAATTTCAAGTTTAGTTATTAAGTAGTAACAATTGGTATAGTTCAGTCACCATTGAGATACAATTTTAAGTTCGGTTATTAAGTAGTAACAATTTATTCCCTCAAATCGACCACTGTGAAAGAAGAAACTAAATAAAATAAAGGGAAAAAAGAGTAAACTGAAAATTCTTAGGCCTATAAATTGAAGAAAATAGAACTTTTAAAAATTGGGCATCACGGATTTCTGCAAAAGATTGAGTTTTGCCAGGTGACTATCTCCTTTTTCCACAAAAAAATGACTTTTTCGAAGAATGATTAATTTTTTGAAAGTGGTGATTGAGATTTCTGCAAAAGATTATATATTTTTTTAGCTTTAGGATCAAAAGTTTCTCCAAATATGGGATTATTTGGACACTTCGGAACGAAATTGGACTGTGGAATTGGACAGGTGAGATTTTTGCGAAGGATCGAATATTTGAAAGTGGCTCCAAATGAAAAAAATTGATCTTTTGCGGGAATCTATGATGCCCAATTCTGAAAATTTCTATTTTTCTTCGATTTATAGGCCTTTGATTTCGGTTTCCTCTTTTTTCCCTTCATTTTCTTTGGTTTCTGCTTTCACGGATGTCGATTTGAGAGAAAAATTGTTACTGCTTAATAAATGAACATAAAATTATATCTCAATGATGACTAAACTATACCAATTGTTACTAGTTAATAACTCACCTTAATATTGTTTCTCAATAGTCACTGAACTATGTACCGTGTTACCCATCCATCGCTCAAGTCGACGCCGTTTGTTGAACCTAATGGATTTTTCACTTGAATGATGGATAAGTAACACAGTGCATGGTTCAGTGATCATTGAAATACATTTTTAAGTTCAGTTATTAAGTAGTTGCACTTGGTATAGTTCAATGACAATTCAAATAATTAACCATACAATAACAGGGTAAGATACAAATACACAAATACAACTAGCCAAATAAAAAACAAATTGTGTCTTATCAATATCCCCATGGTTTTCATATAAAAGCTCAAAAATCATGTAAAATATTGGTCGCAACCAGGATCCCAAACAAAATGGTACGTACATCACTGCAAATATTGCCTGGAGTGGATCACTCTCTTTTGCTGGCCGTGTATGTATTCAAGACCAACACCCATCAAATAAATTGAAGAAATGAGTAATGTAAATGATTGCCTATTGTGAAGTGGAATTCTACACTAGGTTGCTTCTACTAGTAGTCTAGTACTCACTAGATGTCATTGCTTATGTGATACTCTTTTTCAAGTGAAAATTATATTTACTTATTAGCAATAATTTAAGTATCGCCAAAACCACTCTCCTCGCCCTAAAATAAAATAAAAAAAAAAATGAGATGCACGAAGCATTTAGATTCAAGATTTTTGTACCCTTCTTTGACATGATTTATCCTTTACGTAACTTTCACACTGGCTGTGTTATGGTGTTACTTCAACTGTATAATATTTCTCCAAGTTGCCATGTTGATATATGAGGTAATTGTTTGCTAGCATATTTTTCCAATCAGTCGTCGATTGTTGCCCACTAATTACCATAATATTGTTTTAGCTTCAAACTTTGTCAATTTTTCTATTTTTCATGCCGAGATTGTACAAATAATTTTACATCATGAAATTTATGAGCTTGCTTTAATGCACAATATAGGCTTAAATACTTTAATGGTGATTTTTATCCTTTCTTACATGTTTCTTTAGCACGATTTCCTTAATACGTTAAGAAAAATTTTTAGATCGCTCAAATTCAAATAATCTATTTGACCGACCATCACACTTGAAGGAAAGTTATATTTTCAATATAGTAGAAGTATTTTCTTATCGGGACACATTGGAGCCTCCGATATTGCAATCATTTGTTTTCGCATGCCAGTCTACAATGGTAGTCCCATGTGCTCCTCATTATTTGAAGCTGACTGTTTTTTCATGAATGCGTTGCCCATATGCTACTTTCAAGAGTTTGCTATTGGTATTTGGTCAATAGGAAGAATTGTCCCCTTGGTATGAGTTTCATTGTATGTTGCTGTCGCGAGTTTGATACAAATACTTGGTCAGAACAAAAGATCGACCTCCTTGGAGAATGGAGTTGCAATTTGTTTAGCCGAAGTCGAGTTCTCTCAATCGACGAGAAATTATGAGACTTCTAATAGAGATATTATTTTACTTTTCAAATTAGACACTTTTAATAATTTATTCCTACTCTTTTATTAGTTGTTTGCTTTATACCTTATACAACTTATGCATGGTAATTTTTAGAGTTTAATACTAATATTTTATCCCTCTAAAGTCTCTATTCCCTCCCTCTTCTTCTTTTTCTCCTCTCTTCTCTTCTCTTCTCTCTCCCTCCTTTCCCAATCTCGTTCTTGTTCGATTTGTTCTACATCGGGTTCATTCTAACCTCTAGACGCTCGTGTTTGGAGTAACAATGTTATACTGGGCATGTAATGACTAGTTACAATAATATAGAAGGAAATGCAAAAGCCATCCAACAAATAATTTCATCCTAGTGTTAAAGATTAATCTTTGACCAAGCTGAAATTATTGGTAGAACACAACATGGAGCCGAAAATGTTATGCAAGGCAACAACTAGAGAATATAGATAAGATCCGATAAGACACGAATTCCATTTACTTGGGCGCAGCTATTTTAAAATCTTTTTGATCTCAATTCCTCTATCACATTATTTCAGTTCCTACAGAACCTTGAGGTAACATATTTATGTTGGCCTTGTTTCTATCCCTAAAAACTTGTCATTACATTCAAAAAGGAAGGATATACCACTAACCACACAGAGGTGTGAGCAACACTTAAAAGAGATATCTAATTAACAAGCAATAAGAGATCCAAAAACCACAACCAACAAATCATCATGAAGCTTGCAACTCCAAAGATTGAGATGGACCATTAAATTCAACATCAGTCAATAATAGTCTCTACACCTGATAACTATAGTATGTCATATCCTAAACTTGATGGATGCAGAAAATTAAATGCAGCTCTTACAAAAACAATTCGCAGTGACTTCTTATACGAGTTAGCACATAAGTATTGCAACCTCCATTCTATTTGCAAAGTCGAGCATATAACCTAAGACTGCTTAGTAAGCTCAATTATTTAGAGCATAAACATGGTACTTATAATTACTCCGATGTACAAAAGGGATTAAAGTTCTATCCATTAAACAGGAAACCTCAAACAAATTTAAAGCATTTCACGAGTCCCAGCTAAGCCTTCAGTCAAAGGCACGGTGGGCAGGCAAAGAAGGGCCTGAAACTCCCCCAGTTCGGAGAAAATATAAGATAAGGTGCAAAGCCTAGCAAATCAGCCATGTCAAGATTTCCCATACTTATCAATATATCCCTGCAATAAAAATTCCCAAATGTCAAACACCATTGGACACACTTGATGCATCAGTCTTTCTAAACATATAAAACCCGCAGAAGTCTAGACACTAACCTCAACTAGCTTTGCAATTTTTGGCTGAGACACGGAAAGGTATATATTAATATTTTCATCTGTGCTAGGAATTTGGTCAGGCTGCATTGTACTAAGAACCTTGTCAACTGCCTTCTTAACTATCAATTTATGAGCATCCCTGCTTAAAAGTCCCTCGCGCCAAGTTGGTTTCACCAATTCTTTTACAAATTCCACAAGTGCATTTTGAAAACTTTTCAAGGTTTTTGATTCTTTCTGCACATGTCCATCTGTCTTCATGTCAATGTCATGTTCATTGTTTTGGCTAACTTCCTCTACCTTTGGTTCTGTCTTATTCCTTGACCCATCACCTTCCTGTCTAGAACCAGAGTTCGATGTAGAGACTTTTTTGATATCTTTGACATGTACAGAATTCAAAAGGTTCTCGTCTTCTTGTGAATTGTTCGACTGCAAGTGCGTGTTCTTATTAGATGCCCTTTGATCAGAATAAGGAGATTTTAAGAGCCCATCTTCAACAACGGTTTGCTCAATGCTATGACGAATGGGATCGTATTGGTTTTCTTGAAATAATAACTTCTGCGTAATAGAATGCGATGGGTGGAAAGGAACAGACGGCTCCCAATCATCAGAAGATATTTTAGTTTTGTAGCCAGATGAGTGGTCTGCATCACTGAAAACATTGTTTCGAGAAAGGCTTTTTGACTCGGAACCAGAAAATGACGAAGAGCTTCGTCGAAAAGAAGAGGATAAAGAAGCGTGATGCTGTCTACTGCTTTCCAAAAGCTTCAGGGTGGGAAGTGCATCAGTATTCCAAGAGGATGAACTAAAAGAGAATGGTGGCCTAGAAAGAGAATGGCTTAAGCCTCGTGAGATATGGTCACGGGATATGAACTGGCTTTTCTGATCAGTCATTCCCTCTATACTTGTCCCATAAGACGAAATTCCAGTGCTTCGATAATTATCAGATGATATGCTATAGCAATTAGAGAAATCTCCATGAAATGCGGTATTCCTATAATTTGAAGAACTGCACGTGACCAGTGGAGAAGCATAGTAGCTATACTTCTCGCTATTCAACATCGGCTTTTCTCCACTTTCCTGTGTTGGAAAATGTGCTGCCGAAGGAGCTGCAACAGCGAAAACGATTCTCATCTCTCAGTAGTGCTTCTTGAACATACAACACGAAATAATAATTTCCAAAGTTACCACAATGAGTCGATTTTAAAATACCCAAAAACTTTATAAATTACCTTCCGCAGCCGAAAATTCACTTTTCTTCTTCACCGTTTCTAAATCTCCCTCCTTTATGTGAAGGAATCTACAAGAATTTCCTTTGATGCACCACCCTTTGGCATGAAACTCGCATATAATCCTTGGTCTTTTATTCTCGTCACTAAATTCAACAGTAGAGGATCTAGGTCTTATCTGCGGAGCATCCAACCTGAAGAAGACTAATGTGAGGATCTGATTCTAGTATGGAAGACTTAAAAATTAACTGTTATTGTAGGTGCAAGTAAAATCAACATTTCGGCAGTTTGACAGTTGGAATTCAGATAGTGGTTAAACCTCGACGACATTTGCTTTATGTTCTCTGCAGCTTCTACAGAAGTACGAACATTTTCCTCGACGACATGGTCAACGTTAACCTTCTTCCTTGAATTATTAACCATGGATAATGTAGCGCTAAATCCAGCAGAAGATTTAGTTTTTAATTCATTAATTCCCTCGCTGCCACAGAAAGCCTTTTGATTGCTATCCTTTGAGGTTCTTTCTCCTGCAAGAACCCCATTACTATTAGTGTGGACTATTGATTTTTGTGACAAGAACCCGAGGACAATTAAAAAAACTATGGCATGATAGCAACAGATTATAACTTTTCGCAGTTTTTCGGGAGAACCTTCGTATTCCACGTTATTTAATATTAAAAATCGTTACCATTGTGACATGGTTCCTCCTTATGTCTTGTTTCGCTTGACTTGGAAATTATGAAATTGCCACTACTTTCTTCTATGGCGAGGATCCTTTGTGGATTTGCAATGGGGATTCCTGGAGTCACAGAACCTGATGTTAAGTGCTCTTCATGTTCCATAACTCGGCTAGTATCTACAAGGAAGAAACCCAAAAAGAAAACTCAAAAGAGAGACCAAAAAAAATACCTAAACAAACATATTCGGATCCCTTCGGATTGACAAGAGTTGTTTTAAAAAGACGTCAGAGCTTGGAAAAGGATGCCTCCATGCAATTGTAACATCGAAGTAAAAAAACATAAAGAATTAAATAATTCTAGAATGATTTATTCAATAACTTAGAGGGGTAATTTTTTCACACTTTATTTGTGAGAACCAAGAAACCCAATTCATGACAGTATATGTTGAGCTGTTCGGTAAAGAAACTCATTTTCTACCAAACAAGGAACAAGCTCAGAACAATTAGCCTTGTGAAGAAGTCCAGACAAACAGTGTTATAGATGGATGAATTGTTCGATAGTATTAGAAGATGGGCTTGATACCAAATATTCAGATCATAACTCATATCATGAAGTATTAAAGCAATAAGGTACTATCACATGATGTGAAATACAATGACGTCCTCTAACTTGCATCAGAAACAATGTTTTATCAACCTAGGAAAGCATTTTCAAATATTTGTCACAAAAATCTAGGTTTTAACTCAAATAACGCTTGCCACACAAAATTGTAGATGGCAGCGGCAACTATTCAGACTGGGTGGTGAAAAAACCAAAGAAACTTGTGTTGCTCCAACACTCTTTACTTCCTTGATCTTCTTATCGCTTTTCTCAATTCATTTAGCGTCCCTCTGATTTTTCCCCATGGAAACCACTACAAGCACAGTTTCAAGAGTGGCTACAATTCAAATAAGGAATCCGAGACTTTGGTCTTTCATAATTTTCTCGATAAACACAAATTATAGAGAGGTTGCTTGCTATTGTATCTCAAATGGTTGTATTGAGAGAGGTGGATGAGGAATTATATGATAGAGAGTTTCTAATAATAGACGGTGAAGGAAGAAGAATGTAAATCCTAAAAGCCTTACGAAAATAGCTAAAGGAAACCATTAAAAACTTGGTTGGACAAGCGACGTAAAGGCTACTCGTCGAAAAATGAATTTGATCATAAGTTTAGCCCGTTGATTAAATTTGCTCAAATACCAAGTAGAAATATGCTAGATCGATTTATACCATAATCAATCCTATATCCTATATATACTAGTATAATCATATCTATAGAAGGAAAAAAAATCCTATTACTATATTGATTCCTAGCTAGACTAGGATATAAGTTAAATAAAAAAATTTCATAATCCCCTATTCTAACTAAAACATATGGATATAAAGGTTTAGGTTCCTCCTAATAAGTTGACCTTACAAGATGGAACATTGAGTTTTTATCTGTTATCAAAAACACGCAAGCTCAAATGAGCAATTCGATCATCTAAAGCTCAAACGACCATGTATATTCCAAATTGGTGTGTTCAAACAAGTCATCATCATTTTGTGGGGACATATTAAGGGTAAAATCTCACATAGAATAAAGCTGAAAGCATTAACCAACATATATAAGGACTTAGGTTGATCCTCCTAATAAGATTAACATTGTAATATAGAATCTCAAGTCTCAATGATAGTTCTCTCTCGAATGTCTAAAATTTTGAAAATTTATAAAAAAGGGACACTTCATGTATCTTATTAAACACGTATCCTTCAGTGTCTAAAGAGCATCAATGTTTCACACAACACAACATGATATATGTTGAGCATGGGACGTTTCCCTAGCAAGAATATCCATGCTTCATATCATAGAAAGCATCAAAAGATGCAGACATCTATAGTATTAGTTTCCATTACAAAGTCAACCGGTTCCATGATAAAAGCAAGAAGCAAAAGTACGAAAAGTTGAGGAGCAAGACACCAAGCAGTCTCTTGAGAATTTTTTCTGCAACAATGAATTTCGCAAGCAAATTCACAAGTTCCTAAAGTTCGAGATCAAATGTTTTCCACACAAGAAAGAACGATGCACTCTGCAATAAGGCTCAAAACATATAGAAACTAGTCTTTGATCAACAATCCAATCTTAATCAAACGTAGATTTTTAATATTCTTCCAAAATTCAAGCCTTCAAGGATTGTTTTAGTAGTTTTATGATTAGAGTATTTCATGGAATTTAGGGATTGTTTTTTGGTAGTTTTGTTATTTGAGCATTCTTATAGCATCTTTTAGATTTTTTTTGGGATTTGTATGGAACTCTTCCATTTATCTCTAAAAAATTTTTACGATTTTTTTACCTATTGCATTAGGATTTTGGTTGCAGTTTATAAGAAAACCGTAGGGTCTATTAAAAGAGGATGACTTGTTGAAGTGAAAATAGTTTCTCCATTATCTATATAGTTATCAATATTTTATGGGAAACAATGCGTCTAAATATTTGATATTTTATATGAGTCAACTAATTATTAATGCGTAATCATGGTATTCACAATTGAATGAACAAAGACTAGGAAGTTGTTTGAATTCCATGTTTTCACATGTTCAGACACGCTTCGTGATAACCACATCCCTGAAATCCGCTCATCCTAATAGTTCGCAACTGAATACCATGTCCTCGGGTCACAAGTCCATTTCCAATGAAACATGCAAGACATTACAGCCGCGAGTTCAAAAATGTGGAGACATAAAGGGCCTATGCGTGTGGAAAAGAACATGTAGCTTACATCTTTGACGCCTGTCAATAATCCTTATACAAAGATTTCCTTCGAGAATTATTAGAATCAGTAAATTACTTTAACCTAATTTCACCAGAATCTTTCGTGACAGGCATACATCTAAGGACTAACCTTCCAATTTGGAGTAGCGCAATATTACGCATAGTTGAAAATAATAAAACAGTCTCACGCCTTCATTTATGTAAACAAATTAATATATCCAGTAGGGAATAAAAAAACTCCACAATCCAATAGGAGCTACTTAGCCCCATGGAGAGGAAATCAAAGCACTCATATCTTCTCTTTCAATTGTCAGCTAAATGTCAAGTCTTTCAACTGCCGACACTAGGTCTCTTTTATTAGATCTTTTCAAGAATGATATAACAACCATGGCTCCACGTTGTTTTATAGAAAGCTAGATTTAGCTATCTCCCTTGCGTACAGGTGTCAAGATATCAGCATAGAACAAAAGTACATGACACAGTTGTATATAACAGAAAGTAATTTCCGGTTCATTCAATGTGTCCACAGAGAAGCTACCGACGTGCGATCAAAGAGTCAAAACATACAGTACACGTGTGCAATATTAACTAAGAAAATAAAACAGGGACAGTATATTTTTTGGCCAAAACATACAGTACACGTGGAAGACTTGATGATGATCGTTGGGCTGGAAAAAAAGGTAAGATTCTCAGAGTTTGAGAATGCACCCATAGCTGGTTTGCATTAGCTAATTTTCACATAGACAGAATGTAACCATATAGCTGAAATAGCAATCTTCCAATCATATTCACAAGTCACTTTATGTGGCTTCATTCAAATCCCGAAATGAAGCACCTGAGACTTCAGACTCAGAAACATATACGCTCCCGCAGACTGCCACGTTATTTTTTCATTCTCATTTTTCTACTCATTTTCAACCACGCATTCTTCGATAAAATAATATTTTCTATCCCATCAATAACTTTCCCTTCTTTTTCAACTGCGTATTCCCCATCACATCAACCAAAAAAATGCATTCTTAGGACAAAAATATGCACCAAACAGGGGCTTAACATAAAAACTTCGAAAAGAAGGGAGCCTCTACTTAAGTCCCCAAAAATCGATGCTGCTGTTTCCAATTGAGAGGATCAGATTCACAGGAACTTACATGCAATAAAAAATTAACTAAGATAAAAACACGAAGAGAGGACTAGTCGAGAATCCCATTAAAAGTATGAGTAATAGAATAATCTAAACATAAATTGCATAAGTTTATTGCAGGCATTTCCATTTAATCATGTCCGTGCAAAACAAGTGCAATATAAATTCGATAACACAAGTTAAATAGATGTGAATTTAATCACATAGCACATTCACAAATTTTATATGACTGATCATCAGCTACAATTAAAGCTATTTAAAATAATAAAATTGAACTAACCATTTTGATTATTTTCTTCGCGGATTGGAGTTAGGTCTTCTCCAATTTCATCCTCGTCTTCTTCTACTTCGATCTCTTCTTCAACCTCGACTTCCTCCTCAACTTCCTCTTCGACCTCAATTTCCTCTTCCACTTCTTCATATTCAATATCTTCATTGGCGTTGTTGTCTTCGTTGGTGTTAGAAGGCTTTGTGGGTTGCAGCGACGGCAGATCAGCCACCGTACCGACGGATGATGAGGGCATTTTGTTAAGAAGAGGAGTCTCGCCAATGATTTTGTTTTCCAGGGATTGGGAAGTAGCCTGTAACTCTCGCGTGTTTGCTTTATATATCCAAAACGTGCATTTACCATTTGGACGCACGCGTGAATTGCACAAGAGAAATTTACCTAAAACCAAGATTACAGTTAAAATATAAGGGACAAAGTTTATAATTAAAAAATTAGGTGGTAAATAGGATTATTAATTGTAATTAATAAAATTTTAAATCTACGTATTTCATCACCCCACCTCCACCCTCCATTCATTCCCAAGCCCATTTTTTACCCAAACCGTCTCCTCTCCTTCTCTCTCCTTAGTCACTGTCGCCGTCAATAAATCATCGGCCCATGCGCCAGACTGTTGCAAAGAAGTCGCCGCCACCATCGCGCGCAAGATTCAACTACCAAGCTGCGGCGATTTGAACGTCGCAGAGTGAAGTGGCGTCGGCTCCGTCTCTTCTCCTTCTCTCTCCTCAGCCATTGTCGCCGCCGCTAAATCATCAGCCCCTGTCGTCGGATTGCTGCTGAGACGCCGCAGCCACCGTGCTCAAGATGCCACTACCGAGAGGTGGCGATTTGAACGTCGCAGAGTTGTTTGCCCTTCCGTTGCTATAGTTCGGGAGTGCAGATCCATTCTTCTTCCCCTTTTTTTAAAAATTTTTGAGTGGTATGGTGATGACGGTTCGATGGTGGGAGTGTGTGATGCTTTGGTGATTTGCTCGGTGATGCTGTAGGTGCGATGGTTGACTGAATCGTGTGGTGTTGTGTGCATTGGAGGTGTTCGTGTACGGTGTTGTGGCGGGGGTGGTGGAGGTTCAATGGTGTTTTTTACGGCGGTGCTGTGTGCGGTGTCGTGACAGTGGTGGTGGAGGTGTGCAGTGCAGTGGTAGGAACAGAGATCTCTGGTGATGCTGTGGTGGAGGTGTGAGGTGTCGTGGCGGTAGTGGTGGTGGGAATTGAGATCTCTGGTATTGGTGCGGTGGAGGTGTGCGGTGTAGTGGTGGTTGTCGTGTGCGATGCAGTGTGCAGTAGTTGTGGCTATGGCTATAGCGGTTGGGGTGGTCATGGCGGTGGTCGTAGGTGGGATGAGATAAGATGGGGTGGGGTGGTATCTGTAACCAATACAGGAGAAAGATGTCTACCAAGGGGGTTTGCAATTCCTAAAGTTCTTACAATGCTATCGTCGTCTTTCATCAACACTGATACGGGACCTCACGGCAAAATGATAAAGTGCCTCCAATTGTGAGACTGGAGGGCTATTGGCAGCAAGTTGAGCAAGCTTAGGATTTTGAGAGTAATGATTATAACTATGGATGAATCAATTGTATTCAAGAATTTGTAAACAATTTACGTCTCTTCTTTGGCTTCAATGGTGTTGAGTTATTACAATACTTCGTTTGTTATTATAGTTATAATACTTCGGCTTCAATGCGTTAAGTTATTGCAATACTTCGTAGCATAATTCGTAATTGTATGCCACCACATTTTTTCTATGTTTAATCGAAATTGGTCTTCCTGATTTTCTTGATGGTGTTGATCGTAAATTTGCGTTGAAGGTGGTAGTGGTGGTGCATTGGAGGTGATGGTGGTAATAACAGGAGGTGGATTGTGGTGCTTGTTCGTGGTGTAAGCAGATTTGTTTGTAGTGGCCATTTGTTCTAAATATGTGTTTATTGTGATTGATTGTGACCAATTCTTTGTTAATTGTGATCGACTGTGATTGGTTGTGACCAATTCTATGTTAATTGTGATTGGTTGTGACTTGATCACATATTGTCACACTAAGATTAACTTAGTTACAAACAGTCACACTTAATACAAATTTGGTCACAATTAGTCACGGATAACACGTCGTGACTTGATATTTTTAATTTTTGAAATTTTTTTGTAATGTAGGGGTGGGTTAGATGGATCCATGGAATGGGGGTGTGATTTCCAATTTTTAATTTTTGGAAATTTTTTAGAATGGGTGAATGGGTAGGTGAGGGTAGGGTAGGGTAGGGTGGGGTGGGGTGGGGTGGGGTTGGGTGGGGTGATTTTCATATTTGAATTTCTGAATTTTTTGGTGGGGTAGGGTAGGGGGTGGCCGTGTGGTGTGAGGTAGGGATAATTAATTATATATTATATATATTTAATTGGAATTAACATCTGAATTTTGAAATAATTATTTAACAAGTTTGTTAATTTTGAAATGTTATTTTAATATGTAGGATTTATGTATTGTTCCCATTGTACAATGACAAATCTAATGGGAAAAAAATACTATAGTTTATATTTTCAATTTTAGCCCTATGTTTGAGTCACATTAAAATTTTCGTTCTCTTTCTTTTACTCTTTTTTTCGATAACAATGGGCGTCCGGATCAGATTGCGCGCACATAGACTAATTACAAAAGGCCCTGACGTTTACGGCCGGATACTCGCCTCAGTGGCCCTGAGAATAATCGAACTGGTGACCATTGAAGGGCAAACTCAATGTCTGACCAATTGAGCAACTCCTCAGGGTTAAATATTCTCATTCTTCTACTCGTTTTTTTTTTAATTGTAAAACTAGAAGAATTATACAATAAATATTCTTATACTCATTTTCAATCACACATTTTTCAATAAAATAATATTTTCCATCACATCAATAACTTTACTATCTTTTTCAACCACACATTCTCCATCAATCTACTATTCCAAAATAAATTCTTCCAAAATAATATGGCTAAAACACACCCTTAAGAATTTTGTGGGAAAATAAATATAATTTCAATTTTAAGAAATTTGTGGAAGATATTAATAAATAGGTTAAGATCAAAATAACATATAATTTACGATAATAATTACGTATTAGTCACAAATTACAGAAATGTAACGGTCACAACGACACGAAATATGGATCACAATTACAAATTTAGTAACAAATCATGCAAATCAAATTGTCACATTTTTTATCGATCACAAATTATCAAATTAATTGTTCACAACTTAGTTATATGTCAGATATTATCAAATTAACTTATTGCAATAACCACATTAACTGATCACAAATTACCCTTCATTTCCCCCACCACACCACACCACACCTTACCCGCACTCCACCACCCAAAACATCGTCGTCGCCTTAGATTCATAACCCACCACCACATCCAACGCACCACCAACTCCAACAAACCACCACCACCTACACCAATAGCTATCGCTACCTCACCATCACCGCACACAGCACCACCACCACTACCTGCACCAACAACCATCACTACCATCTTGATCGCACCACCACCCAAATTGCACCAACAATCATTATCATCACCAAACACACTACAGATCATTGTAGTGCGGCTCTACGCAGAAGTGCCACTGCTTATACAGCGACGATTAACATCGTTGTATGTGCCGTGTGTGGGTTATGGTGTGGGATGGAGGATGGGGATAAATGAGGTGTGCCCTTGTGTTGTTGTGTGTGCACGTGATAGGTACTCTGTTGTTGTGAAGAGATCGTAAAAGAGGCATACATGAGAGATCCTATGGCTCGGTTTTTGTCTTTTTGGAGGTAAAAAATGAATTAGGGTTAAGTTGGGTGGTGTGGTGTGGAATCGAGTGGGGTGGATTGGCGTATACCTAGTTTTTGAAAGAATAACTTTATCATTTCATTATTAAAATGGAAAATTGAAAAACATGTATAATTTCCTCAATCTAATATACTACTACCGACGAGACTTATATTTTCTTAAAAAACCTATTATAACTTTGTATTCATTTAATCTTAGCATTTTTGTAGGTAAGAATCTTGTTTTCCAAAAGTTTTAGGTTGATTTGAAAAATAAGGTTCGGCTAATTTTATTTTTGGATATTCAATTTATACGTGTGATTAAATTTTCTTAAAAAATAATAAAAAATAAAAACAAAAATTTAAATTGACGTCTTTTAATATTTCAGTAAAAATTGAAGCGTATGCAAAGTATGTGCACTGGTTGAGCTAATTGATGTAGAATGATTTGGCAGGGAGGGCACAGTGTCAGCGAAGAAGGATCTTGATAAGGATTTTACTTTTGGCATATCAAGGTGTACCTAAGGGGTTACACCCCCCTCACATGGGGATGTGACTCACTTAAAAAAATATTTATGTGGGTCTCACCCCCATGTAAGAGGGGTATAACCCCATAGGCACATCAAAAGATGTACCATTTACAAAATCTTTTTCTTAAAGGCTTTCTAAGTTTTGAGAATTTGATAGTTCGTCCTACCTAAACCTTTTTTCTATAGCAATATTATTAAAAAAAAAGTATTTAAGAGTTTGTTGATGATCTAAAAATTGCACGGTTGATCAACCTCAACATCTCATGTTCCTGAGTACTCACTCGTTGGCCATAGCATATTAAGTAGTATATGAACGATGGTGAGAACATAGATTATCAATATTGAAATTAGATTACAACTTCTGAAGTAGATATTGATAAGCATAAAAAGGTGGGTGCTTGTATTTCTCTCATATTTAGATCAAAATAATAGATGGAGTGTCAAATATTACTTTCACAACATTTTAAAAGTATTTTAGAATGATATGTCCAACTCTGACTAGTACAGCTAAATGTCATCTTAAACTTACGGGTCCATAGTAACACTTTAGACTTAGTCAAGCGTGCTCTGGTATCACGAATTTTTTTTATAGCATTTTCATTCGAATATTATTTAATAAAATAATTTTACACGTGAATTCATATATTTTTTATATATTTTTAAATCACACATTTTTCAAAAAATCACTTTCATAAAATATATTATCAAAAAATTTACATCAAACGTGCCTTTAATATACTTTCAAAATTGAGTGTCTTTGACCTTCTATCAATAGAATATAGGAGTCACAGAGTTTTCAATCAACACCGTTAAGTTAATTTAAATTATTATACTCTCACGCCCTTCTCTACCCCTCTCTTTCTCTCAAATGCATATTTTTTCACTTATTTTCAAGAAGTGAAAAAGAAGTTACCTGCAATTTCGGGCTAGCAACAAGAAGTTTGTCCGTCAAACACGAGGCTACTATAATATTCGTATCAAATCCTAAGTTACGAAATGAGGCACCATCATAATTCCTTGTTTAATTAAAAACTTCATATTTATGATGTATACTTAATAGCGGATGCAAACATTTTGAGTTAGGGACACAATCAAACCTATAAAAAAATTTCAAACTCATTCCAAATCAATTTAATACAATGAAACAAACTATAAATGTAATACAAACCAATTTTCTCTACCACTTTGAACTTTGGCCAAAGAATATAATAATTTGAAATTATAAGTTAGAGTCCGTTTGATTGGTTTAAATTTCATGGAAAATGTCACATCCGAAAAATTTAATTTCTACTTTGTCTGTTTGATACGAAAGTGGAAATGAATTTCGAATTACAATGTACAATCACTTTAACCTTGTTTTTTGTCAATTTCTTGAAAATGCATTTTTATGGGGTATTTGAATTTTTATTTTTCAATTTACATGGAATTGGAAAGTCTCTCCACATTTGTCAATTAAACGGACTCTTACTATCGTTAGATACCGGTTACTTTTCAATTTTTATAAGCAAAATAACTTAAGTTGACAGGCTTCTTTTGTTTCTTTTTTTTCTTGTTTATTCACTGATAAGTCACTGATATATGGCACAAATCAAATTTTTGGTGAATACATAACATAGTTATCTTGAGTTTGAACTAAGGCAACAACATGAATTATGTAGAACATATAATTATGTAACAAGGCTATCTTGAGTTTGAATAAAAGCAGCACATGAATTATGCAGAGCAGATGACTAAAATTTTCCCTTTTGTAAATGGATAAATCTTGAAAGTGATTTTTTTTAATAATGGTAAGTATGCTTTACGGATTTGTAGGCAGATTCGATTCTCCAATCGATTGTTCTACAATAATACCATATTAAAACCATGACGATTCAACTAAGTTAAGCCAAAGATTCTCCATGTAAAAAACTTCTAGCCTCTAATAGAATCTTTGATTGGATAGTGAAATGCAAGAAAATATAAACCTAAATTATCTAGAATTTTCGATGAAGTCAACATTTTGAACTATAGGTGGTGTTACATTAGATAATATTGGACAAACGTAGGCGTATTTAAGTTGTTTATGAATATTTTAAAAATGAATTTATTAAATTAGATAATACTCAATATAATAAGTAAAAGTTACTTAACAAGTGGATCTCTTGGTCTCAACTTACATTTTGAACAAATTATTGAGTAATTTGTAAGTTTCGTCAAGAAATGGTGGATTACTTAAGAAATGAAATTACTCATTAAGTTTACTACACTTCATCTTGAATCTCTATTTCTTCAAAAATTAAACAACTTTCAAAATAATAATAATAATAATAATAAAACATAGTAAATATAAAAAAATAAATTGTTGGTGGGTCACTTGTTCCACCATACGCCACCCCCGTTCCGCCCCGGTTATACTCATTAAAGTTATTAATTAACATAACGTTACGGCAAATTCAGTAAAACGCGATATTATTAACAATTAAATATTTGAATTTTGTTGGAAATCCATACGAAATGTTGATGGCATGATCACATTTTATATGCATGTCGAAGTTATAGTGACCTTTGTTAAATGAAATTTTAATTTTCTTTACTAACAAATTTATTTTCAATGTGGTAAATCCAATTCAAAGTTTTTTTTTTTTTAAATTGTAAATAAAAAATAGAGAGCATGTTTTCTAGAAACGGTAAAGTTTAGCCCATGTTTGGCCTTCATTAAAATTATAATTTTTTTTTATTTTTATCAACCACACATTTTTTAATAAAATAATGTTACACTCAATCCCAAAAAAAAAAATTTTTTTTTTTAACTACCCATTTTTTTTTAAAAAAAAAACACTATTCCAACCATTAAAAATTCCAATAATGGGGTCAAACGGGGTATTACTTTCATGGACATTGACGTGTCAATGTTCACGCCTATTAAATGAAATGAAATTGAAAGTTTTAAATTATTTATATCCACGTGCAAAATTACACAATTAAAAGCAACAAGTCATTTTAATTATTTCCAAATGGTTAGATCAAACAAGTCAATTTATCCTAATTTTGAATACCACAATCAATAATTAAAGCAATAAAGAACACAAAAGATGATCACGGAAAAACTCCAATTGGGTAAAAAACTCTGGGCACTTTGCCAATCAATAATCCGCTATAAATCGAAACAAACTTACAGTACGGTCCATACCCGTCTACCTCGTAGAACTTCTGACTTCAATTCTTACGGTCTCCATTAATCCTACTGGATGTGTGCTCTTTCAAAACAAATTTCGACTCATGTTCACGCCTATTATGAAATGAAATTGAAAGTTCTAAATTATTTAGACCCACGTGCGAAATTACACAATTAAATACAACAAATCACTTTTTAATTGTTTTTAAATGTTAGATCAAATAAGTCAACTTATCATAAGTTTGAATATCACAATAAAAAATTAAAGCAATAAAGAACACCAAAGATGGTCACTGAGAAACTCCAACGGGGTGAAAACTCTTGGCACTTTGCCAGTCAATAATCCGCTATAAATTGAAACAAATTTACTACTACGATCCAGACCCGTCTACCCTGTAGAATTTTTGACCTCAATTCTTGCAATCTCTCTTGATCCTATTGGAGGTTGCACTTTCAAAATAAATCTCAACTCCTAGTTTATACCTTAGCCCTCTTGGACTGCATGCTCCTGACGACAAATCTCGAATCCTAGTAACTCACCTTAGTCCTCTTGAATTTATGCTTCTACAATAGCTCCTGATCCCTCGTATCGATTTATCTCCAGTGAATTAGATAGTTTGGTATTTGGTCAAAAGATCTTGTATGTTTTGATATGTGATTTTATATGAAACAATATAGCTTGATCAACAAAATATGATTTGGATGAATTTATGAATCAAGTAATATGTGATGGTTGAATATTGAAATCAATGAATGTTTTGGATCTTCAAATGAATGATCTCTATGGAATAAATATGATTCAATACACTTTTGGACGTTTACAAGTAAAATACATATATAGAAAAGTGTTTCGGATGAAAAGGGATTGAAAAACCAATTACTTGAAGCAAGACAAATTTTTGAACATCGATCTGTCGCTTGAGAGCTTAGCCAGGGATAGGTGAGCAGCAGTTGAACAATCGTCAGTATTTTTATCATAACGTTCTATACCAATGTTCAACTGAGGTGATTCAAAATGCATTGAAAAGCAAACTCAAATGCTACAATTCTTCTAAACAGCCTTATCCAATTTTCAATATTTTTTATGTGAAAAATGCGTTGTAAGTTGCGACTTAGAATTTAGAGCATAACTTGTATGGCTCTTTGACACTCTTTAAACTTTTAATTGCATTCCCTTGAACATACATGATCGTCTTGAACTCATTCAAGACTATACTACTAACCCCAACTCGTTTGATTTTAATTATGAGTCAATAACTCATATTTTGACTTTAATTATAACCCGATAAACTCCTAATATAATTCAACTAATAATTGATTTTGACTAAGGAAATTGTCAATTACAAATTTAGAAATTGTCAATTATAATTTGGATTTAACAATCTCCCACTTTGGTAGATCGTGACTCATTTATTTCAAAATCAAAAAGTTCAAAACTACCCAAAAATAAACTTCCTACATTTTTTTACCACTTTGTCAAATACATGTAAATCATAATACCACGTGAAAAGTAAGAGGAAACAATATAAAAAAAATCATACATCTAAGTTAAATAAAACACATAATAAAACACATGTAACATTGAAACATGCAATATCATGTGAATTATAAATTTAGAAAAAAAAAAACCATAGAATTTTATATCAATATAGACAAAACACAACACTATATCAATAATAAAATTCCAACAAATATATCTAACGACTACCCTAAATCAAAAATTTTAAAAATTCTCCTCCTAACTCATATAATCAACTCCATGAAATAAATATACATCTCTCTTCCTTTTGTCACGAATAATAAAAGAAACACAGAGAAAAATGAGAAAAAAAATGCATATGTATAATGATGTAAAAATTATGCAAAAATATGTGATGGAAGAATAAAAAATTTCAAATTTCGAGACCAAATGTCTTTTGAATCTTTCATAGATTTTCAACTTTATCTTCATGAACAGTTATTTGCTTACTTATACATGTATAGTCCATAAACATGTAATCTTTTCCCACATAACTTATTTTAAATATAGATGGAGTAAATTATATAAGTCATTCATGTGTGAAAAGAGTCATTAAACTCATGTAAGTAAGTCTCAAAATCTTAAATCAATGAGAAAAGACGTGCAAAGAATCACTGGTAAATAAATATTTTTTTCAAAATATGAAATCAAATCCAATGTTATTAGGACCTTTATAAATTAAAGAGCTCATAATTAATTATATAAATTTTTCATTTCTTCTCCTATCCGTGCTCGCTCGCGCGCGCACACACACATATATATTTCCTTTAGTTCTCAAATCTTATGTGCATATTTTACTTGACTTATAGGGCACCAGGTATTAAGATACCCTACAAGCTTAATCACTTAATTTATATAGGTTACGGAAAAAAAGGTATAAATTTGTCTTACAACATTTTATGTAATTCAAAAATTTTCTTAGAAGCTCAAAAGTAATCTTTCTTTTAAAGGGAATATATAAGAGCTTAGATCAATTGGTTTAAAAGTCTTTCCATATTTAAAATCAATTTGCCACATAGATGACCGATATCTCAAATTTCAAATACACGGTCAAAACCCAATCACATGAGCCTAATGTGTGCAATGCATAAAATACATGTAATAATATATACCAAATACTCCAAACAATTTCTAAACAAATTAACGAAAATTTAATTTACTATATAAAATTTTACTAGTACTTGATCGCAAAATAATATGTTCAAAAACATTAATTATCAAAAATCTTTTTTTTCTTTTTCATTTGTTTATAATAAAGGAAAAATGCAAAAAAGAAACTCCTAAATACAATGAGTGGATGTGCATGCATAAATATATAGATATCATAAATAATGCAGATGCGTGCACATAAGTACATACTCAATGAGATACAAAAGTGCTCTGATAAGTGTGGGTTTTACACTTATCCGAGGTCCTAAATGATAATATTTTACTTTCTTTGGATAAAATACTACCTAACGTGTGTTATATTTCATTTTGTAGGTAAAACTCAATGTTTGATGAAGAATTGGAGAAGAGAATGCAAAAATAGCGGAAAAATGCTCAATTGTATTAGATACAAAATTTGGGGACTGAAATGCAATACTCAAAAGCTACGTCGAACCTCGAGATGAAGATTTGAGAGTGTTAGGCATCAATTGGATGAGGAAAGAAGCCAAATGGATGAAATATAGTCCAAGTACAATCACATATTAACTTTTAGCCGAAAAAGTTATGCTACGAATTTTCAGTTTGGAACCCATTTTTGGCATAGGAAATGATCGAATTGGAAAAATTATACCTCTAGAATATTTGTATCACTTTTATCTTTTCAATTAATTTTGAATCATCTCAATCGGATATTGGGAGAGAAAGATAGGACTAAAATACTAAAGGTTGTCCGGTGGAAAAGAAACGTATGCCTATGCAGCCACATATGTCTAGTTTGATGCGACTACATCATGCATCCCAGGGCCAAAATTGATGATTGAATGTCCTTCTACGTGATCGCTTATAAATGTACCATGCAATTGCATAGTACAAACTTTTGGCGAGATTTTGTTTCATTTTTCAATTGAAACTCTATTTTGATAACAAGATTTTAGGCATCATATATACCAAACTCGACCAGAACACGGTGGGAGACCTCCTTTTGACCTATAAATCATATATTCTACGTATTTTTTGAGGTGAAGAATGAGGCGCAATCATTAACTAAAGGCAAATTATATAAGTTTATTGAAGAATATTAATCCATTTTCAAGATTCAAGTCAAGAAATTAGATTCCTCTACTTTCGTCATTATTTCTCGATTTGTGTGTCGTTTCACCATTATTTGTATAGTTTAATAATTAGGATGGTTGTCTAGATTTTTCAATTGTATTGAATGAATGTTGAACCCTATTTTCATTTATTTTAATTCAAGACATCAATTTAGGAATTTCGTGTTATTATTTGATTGATTTTACAAACATATTGCACTGCTTATTGCTTGATCTTCAATTAAGTAGTTAGTTGCTTGTTGTAGTGTAGGAATGTTCACAATAAGTCTAGAATACGGTAAAATCAATAGGTGTAGTTAGAATTAAGAATAATCTCTTTCAAACATGCAATCTTGTTGATAATCTAAACCAAATATATGACTTTCATATGAATTGGGACTAGGATTAGGACTGTCTCGTGTTAGTCATAGGTCGGTGTATCTTGGAAAAGAAAATTTAACGTATTAGCTATATCAATTGTAAAAAATGCATGAATTTACTAGATTAATTATTGAGAATTGAAATAGATGGAAATAAAGGAATTCACGATTCCAATACAAGCATTCACATATTAAAAAGACATCATATTTATTTGTTTTTTTAGAGTAGAAATTAGTATAAACAACAAAACTCAATTATTGTTTGTTGCTATATTTCGAATTTGATAAAAACTGTTGAACTACAAATTAGACATTATTCATCGTGAGAATGATACTCTTAACTCACATATTTTATTACTTGTACAACAATCCCATACGCTTGCGAGTTTCACGCAAACATGTTCTTATCTTGAAGAGCAACGCGAGCAATACCGAAATTAATAATATCACTTTTGACCTGTGATATCATTCATTCCGACCCAAATCTTCTTAGAAAAAATGTAATCGTAGTCAATTGAGCCATCAAATCAGTCAAATGACTCACTGGTTTGTCAAGAAACTTACACAAGTAGTTAGATCTTGACTGTTATTTCTAACCAAGGACTTACAACACTTAGGTCTAATGTAATATAAAACACAACAATTATGACATGTGGAAACAAATTTAGGAACAACCATGATTTCATATTTTGAACCTTAGGTAGAGGAAACCTATGTTTTATAGATGATTTCAATTCTCAGATTGCCTACATTATTGGTCTGGTTCCTATTGAAGAGCTCGCACACTTAAGCCATATGTGTCCTACCTCACCACAATGGTGACACGTGGGAATGAACCTAGGAGTAACTTTAGGTCTCAAGTTTTGAACCTTAGGCTTTAAGGCAGGTACAAACTTATTTTTTTAAAAAAGAAGCGGTATAAGAATTTGTTGTATTAAAGCCTACACCTCTTCTATCCCCAATTGTTTTATTCAAACCTATCATATTATCAATTTTCTTTGATCTGCTAGAAAAAAATTGGAGTTGGGTATTTGATTTTTCCATATCACTCGTAAGAGATTTAACCTTAACATCTAATAACTCTTTCTCAACTCTTAACTCATTCAAACTTTTAGTAGATTCCTCAAGTTTGGCTACAAGACTCTCATTTTCTAATTCAAGATTATTCAATTTTTTAAATGCGGAGCGATTCACTTTTTTCAACTTAAGGCACTGCTCAAACAATTAGTCATAAGCATCCCAAATTTTCATATCACACTCATATCCCGAATCAGAAACTGATTGACTCATCTAAATAAAATTTTGGGTCAAAGATTGCTATTAGGCTCTGATACCACTTGAAAGTTTTAAATTATTTAGACACGTGCGGAATTACACAAGTAAAAGCAACAAGTCACTTTTTAATTATTTCTAAATGATTAGATGAAACAAGTTAATTTATCATAAGTTTGAATACCATAATCAATAATTAAAGCAATAAAGAACACCAAACATGGTCACGGAGAAACCCCAATTGAGTAAAAACTCTGGACGCTTTTTCAATCAATAATCTACTATAAATCGAAGAAAACTTACAGTACGGTCCAAACCCGTTTACCCTGTAGACCTTCTAGCCTTAATTCTCGCAGTCTTCCTCGATCATGTTGGAGGTGTGCTCCTTCAAAACAAATCCCGACTCCTGGTTTATACTTTAGCTCTCCTGGAATGCGTGCTCTAGACGTTAGATCCCAACTCCTGGTAAACCACTTTAGTCCTCTTGAATTTGTGCTTCTACAACAGCTCCCGATCCCTAGTATCGATTTATCTCAGGTAGATTAGATAGTTTGGTGTTTGATCAAAAAATCTAGTATATTTTGATATGTGGTTTCATATGAAACAATATGACTTGATCAAAAAAATATGATTTGAATGAATTTATGGATCAAATAATATGTGGTGGTTGAATTTTGGAATCAATGAATGTTTTGGATCTTCAAATGAATTATCTCTATGGAATAAATATGATTCAACACACTTTTGCACGCTTATAGGGTAAGATACATATAAGAAAAAGTGTTTGAGATGAAAAGAGATTGAAAACTCAAGTGTTTAAAGCATGATAGATTTTTGAACGTCGACATGTCACTCGAGCACAAGCTAGTGACAAGTGAGCAGTAGTTGAGCAGTCATCGATATTTTTATCATAACTTTCTCTCCCGATGTCCGATTAAGGTGATTCAAAATACGTTGTTAAGCTAACTCAAATGGCTACAATTCTTATATAATAAACTTATCCAAATTTCAATGATATCTATGTGAAACTGCTTTGCAAGTTGCAACTGAGAATTTAGAGCATAACTTGTACGGCTCGTTGGCGCTCTTTAGACTTCTTATTGCATTCATTTGAACATATGTGATCGTCTTGGATATCTTGGACTTCTTCAAGGACTACACTATCAATCCCAACTCTTTTGACTTTAACTAGGACTCATTAACTCATATTTTGACTTTGATTACAACTCGATGAACTTCTAATAAAATTCAACTAGAACTTGATTTTGACTAAAATAAATTGACAATTATGAATTTAGAAATTTCCAATTATAATTTGGACTAAACAAAAATGAAAAGAAAATGGAAATTTTGGGCAACGTTGTTTTGACCCCTCCAGCCTTCATTTTCAACAATCTTAGCCCTTGTTTGATCACATTCTTTCAAAACTCATTTTTTTAAAATTTCTTTTCAACCACACATTCATACCATAAATATTTTGTACGTAAATTTAAAATTTTTCCTTATTTTTTAACCATATATTTTTCAAAGAATCACTATTCCAAAATTTAACCCCAAAAAAGGACTCAAACAAGGGCTTATTTGACAAAGAAAGTCTAAAGTTGTATTTATTCAAATTGAATATTCCATATAATTTTAAAGTTATTAAAATCAAATGAAATGTGTGGTTGAAAAGTTATTGATCATATAACATATGTAGTTAAAATTAACTGTTGACTTTAATTAAGATTAAAATATGAATTTTAATCCCTACAAAATAGGGGCTAATTAAAACTCTGTTGAGCCCATTTTTCGAAAAAAAATAGATTTTATAATAATGATTATTTTGAAAATGTATAGTTAAAAAATAAAAAAAATGGTGTTTACGAGCAACATTATTTTATTGAGAATATTTGATTTAAATGAATTTTTAAAGGATGTGACTCAATCAGGGACTCTGAAATCGTTTTAAGTTTATTGTTATATCTTCTATTTACTTATAAAAAGATAAAAAAAAAAAAAAGGAACGCCAAACTTGATAACCCAAGAATAACTAATCAAGAGGGGGGTGAATTGATTTTTGAAACTTTTTCGACAATTAGTCTCCAACTTATTTAATTCACAAGATATAAATGCAAAGTGTAATACGAGAAATTATGCAAATTCAATAACTTAATTCAAGTATGGATGTGGCACAATATATATGACAATTTAAAGTAAAGTG
>CAIGRP010032519.1:0-35086 GCA_903798385.1 Fraxinus cuspidata
AGCATTAAACACACAATAATTAATTAACAAGTATTAAAATTGCATGAAAATATTGAAATTAAACATATAATAAAACCTTAAGCTACATCATCAATCCTAACAATAAAAATATTTAGTCACTTATAATATTGAATTTAAACATGTAAAAGTGGAAAGACATCACCAAAAATTGACGAAACGTGAAGATTTTTGGTAGTTTCTTTTCCTCATCCCTTTTTCTTTTCTTTTCTTTCTCTTTTCTCTCGTGCGTTGACTTTTCTTCTCTTCTTTCTTCTTCTTTTTCTTTCTTCTTTTCTTCTTTTTCTTTTCTCTTCCTTCTTCTTTTCTTCACGTAGCTGCTTCTGTTTCTTTCTGTTTCTCAATTGACGCGGCTCACCCCCCTTGCATGGCTACCGTGTGTGTGTGTGTATATATATATATATAACCTAAATCACCAATGATTTGGTCCATTTAGAAATCTAATTTGAGGCTCAATTAACTTCCAATACAAAATTAAAATAATTCTTCTTTCTAAATCCTCAATTCTTTTGTGTACTGCAAGTTGATTCTTAAAATAAATTTATTTGTGCAGCTCGTGCCAATTTAGTCCTCCCACTTTGGATTTTATCATTTTCTCGTTATTTTGCATTCTTTTCTTCAATTCTTCATTAGACATAAAGTTTTACCTACAAATGACAATTTAACATAAATTAGGCAGAATTTAATTCAAAAGACAACAAAATATCATGATTTAGCGCAACGAATAAGTATAAAAACTACACTTATCAGTGACATTTAATGCAACTAATGTGTAGTGCACTTCTAATAAACTGTAGTGTCAATATAGCCACCATTACTTTAATACGCTTATGTTTGGGGAGCTATTTTGTATCAATTTTTTAGCCAAATTTATGCCATTATACAATGTTTGAGTATGCATGTAGATACAATTGTTTACTGAATGACATAAAATTACCAATGTGCCCCCCTAACATAAAATTTATTCTTCTTTAAAAAGGGCTTTTTTTGTAACTTGATTTATGTTCGGTCAATAACTTATGCACAAGTGAGACCCACTGGCCTTTCTAATGGCTAAATTTCAAAAAATTATGAATGATATATCCATTTCAAAATTTCATTATTGTTTATATTGATCATGTTTTAATCTTTTCAAAAATTTTAGAACAACATTTCAAGCATTTACATGCATTCATTCATATAGTCAAACAAAATGATTTAGCTGTTTTAGCTAAGAAAGTTGTTTTATGTCCAACTAAGATAAGGTTCCTTGGTCATATCGTTCATTTAGGAACACTTACATCAATTCTAAGATGTTTAGATTTGATTTTACTGATACATTTCCTGATGAAATTTTAGAAAAAAATAGTCTTCAAAGATTTCTTAGATGTGTTAATTATGTAGGAGACTTTATTAAAGATATTAGAATCCTATATGCCCCTCTTTTCAAAGGACTACAAAAGAAACCTGACCCATGGAGTCACGAGTGTACTTTAGTGGTCCAAAAAATCAAAAAAGTCATCAAAAAAATCCCATGTCTATCCATACTTGACCCTACTACCTCTATTATTGTTGAGACAGACACGTCAGATTTAGGGTATGGTGGTGTCCTCAAATAGGTTCCTTTAAATTCAAGCCAAGAACAACTTGTCAAATTCCACTCAGGAGTATGGACATGTCCTCAAAAGAATTAATCCACTATCAAAAGCGTATTGAGAAAGAAATATGTTCTACCATTCCAAATGCTTTTTGAGATAGGAAGAAACATGTGGTTTCTCTTCCATATACTTCTGATTTTCATGAATCAAATATTCTTACAAAATCTCGTCATATTCAAATGAATAAAGATCTCTTTGATCGTTGTACAAAAGAAATTCAAGATCTTCTTGATAAAAAGCTTATAAGACCTTGGAGCTGTTCAGCTTTTATGTCAATAACTATGCTGAAATTGAGCGAGGAGTTCCTCGTTTAGTTATCAATTATAAATATCTCAATTCTGTTAAGCTGAGTGCATATAGATTGAAGAGCAATATTAGTATAATTGTTATGAGATTGAATATTTTTTATATCTTTAGTATTTACCAAAGATTCATCAGGACTATCGGTCCTTTTGAAAGGAGAATCAATAATTTATGTAGTTCCATGCGGGACCACAATTTCTTCCAGGGGATGATGAGAAGAATTTAATAATTCCTTATAAGATATTGGTTTTTATGAATGGACTTATTTTAAAGTTTTCAAAAAACTACCTTGCAAAAGCAAGACTCGGACCATTCAAAATACTACTTCTTCAAAGAAAACCTGGAAAACTTCTTTTCAATCTTCTCATCCTCCTCACAGAAATTATTGCTTCTCCTTTCAAAAGGACTGATCGTCTTAATGAATCTTTGATAAATACTAAGATATAAAAAATATTCAATCTCAAAACAACCATATTAATATTGTTCTTCAATCTATGTGCACTCGGCTTAACAGAATTGAGAACAATTCTGAATTTGAGCCTTCAAAAATTGATAATAAGAAAATTGAAAAACATGTTTCATCCTTATACCATTTTCATGAGATTCCTCCCAAAAGATTAAATTCAAAAGAAAGTGTTATCAGAGAACTTGCTACTGAACATTCAAAATTTTCTTCTTAAACAATATCAGTACTATTGATGAAATTGATAAAATTGAAGGTCAATTTATTGAAGAATCTAATTTTCATGTTAATAAAATTCGAGGTCAAAAGGTTAAATTTTCAAAAACTCCTCCTTCTTATCCTCGTAATACTAGTCTTGATTTACTCTTTGAAGAAAAGGGTAAACCTCAAGTTAGATTTGATGGAGATTCTACCATTGGATGGAACATTGATGGATTATCCGAATATCAACTTATTCAAATTCTTGAAAAAATGGGTATTTGTTGGAATGCCTATATTACTTATGGGACTAATGCTCATGAAACTACAAATAATATTACTCTTGGATTTTCAGGACAACTCAAAAATTGGTGGTTTAATTATCTTACTGCAGAAGATCGAATTCAAATTGCAAATGTTGTCAAAACTGATGGTAGTAATGATACTTTTCAACTCTTGTTTATTGTATTATCCAACATTTTATTGGTATCCCTACTAATATTCATGAAAACTATTCTAAAATTCTTATGAATCTCAATTGTCCTACTCTTCAGACATGTTTCTTACTCGTGTCTTATTACGTGATGATTGTGAACAATTTTATTGGAAAGAAAGCTTTATTTCTGGACTTCCAAAACTTTTAACCGAAAATGTTAGAAATGCTATCAAAGAAGATTATAATAATTCTATTCCTTACAATAATCTTACCTATGGAGAACATATCAGTTTTATTAATCGTGAAGGATTAGCTATATGTACTGATCCTAAAGTCAAATTGGAATTGGATAGATCCGAAGGTCGTAAAGAACTTGGATCATTTTGTGAACAATATGGATTTAAGAAAATCGTTCCTCCTTCAAGATCAAAAAGAAAAAATATTTCTCCCAATTTCAAGAAAAGATCCTCTCTACAACAACCCATAACCTGGGTGGTATTAGAGCCATAAGAGAGTAGTGCGAGAATACTTTGTATAACTATTGTGTTCTTAGTGTTAAGGTTAGGTTGATGTTAGGCATGGACGTCAACTGAATAGCGTTGGTCAGCCGTGTTGCTGGGGTAGGCATTTTTGGTGATCCAGTTGTTGGCTTTGTCAAATAATACTTCAAATGATATCAATTCAAAAGAGCTTCAAATTACAAAAATTGAGCAAACTCTTCAAAATTGGACTATCTTAAGGGTAGACAAAATCTCTATCTATGAGATAGGAAAGTTTGATTTTACTCAACAAACTATTCCTGTCAAAAATCAAATTGTTTCTATCAATCTGCTTTCAAAAGAATCTATCCTTGCTCATAGGAAGAAATTTCAATATATTCATATTGGTCTTGTTCAAATTGATGTCAAACATTTGTTTAGACTTGGTCTAGACATTCATGTTCTTATAACTTTAAGAGATAAAATGTTATTAAGATTTGAACATTCTTTACTGTCCATACTTGAGTCTAATCTCGAGAGTGGTCCAATATTTTCAAATTGTTATCTAAAATTTTTAATTAGTCTTCAAGATGGAGCAATTCTTAATGCTCTAAATCTTCGTGTTCAAACTAAAAACTTTGATGTTGATGATCGTTCAAAAGCATTTGCTCTAATTTACAGAGTATATTACCAACTTTTGAGCACTCAACTCAATATTCGAGCTCTTATATCTTCTCAAAGAGATGAAAGTCTGTTGGTTAAAGTTAATCCTCGTCATTCAAATGTCATGATTCCCAAAAGAATTCATTGGAATCTTTAAGAAAGGGGTTTACAATGGGATTTTGAAAATACACAAAATCCTATTCCTACTATTGTGAGAATCATGAACAAATAATTAATTTTCCTTATGGTAGCGGTAGAGTTACTTTCGATAAACCATCATCATTTTCAAGTACTTATCAAAGATCCAATTCTTCCAAATCTGATGATAGATCTAGAGAAAATTCTTCTTTTCAACCTGGTAGATTTTCAACTCCTTCAATCAAAGGTGTGAATTTTAATCCAAAAATTCCAAAGCCTCTTTATCAAAATGAAGAATCTCACAAAGAAGAAGAAGTAGAACCTCCTACTTCTCCCACACTTTCAGATATGATTCCTCCTCAATCTGAGAGACATTATCTTTAACAGACCATCATCTTCGAGTACTCTTCAAAGATCTTCCTCATTTAGATCTGATGATAGATCTAGAGAAAGTTCTTTTCAAGCTGCAAGATCTTCTGCATCTTTACTCAAATGTGTCAATTTTAATCCAAAAATTCCAAAACCTTTCTATCAAAATGAATCTGAGAAAGAAGATGAAGAAGTAGA
Source organism: Fraxinus cuspidata (assembly GCA_903798385.1). NCBI lineage: Eukaryota > Viridiplantae > Streptophyta > Magnoliopsida > Lamiales > Oleaceae > Fraxinus > Fraxinus cuspidata. Next base: position 4,903 of record CAIGRP010032519.1, read on the forward strand.
ACCTCCTACTTCTCCTACTTTTTCAGATATGGTTCCTCCTCAATCTGAGAAACTTGATCGGCAATGTAACGTAATTTCTTCTACTATAGATAGAAGAAATAAGTTCAAAACTGATCAAACTCCGGAAATAAAAAAATTTCGACTTATCATCAAAAAAATCTTTTTCAAAAGAACAAATTGAATTTTACTGGGAAGAACCATTCAAAATACTACTTCTTCAAAAAAAAAACTTGGAAAACTTCTTCAGATAATACTATTCAATCTTCTCATCCTCCTCTGGAAGAGATTGTGGTCCCACATGGAACTACATAAATTATTGTTTCTTCTTTCAAAAGGACTGATCGTCCGGATGAATCTTTGGTAAGTACTAAAGATTTAAAAAATATTTAATCTCAAAACAATTGTACTAATATTGTTCTTCAATCTTTGTACACTAGCTTAATAGAATTGAGAACAATTCTGAATCTGAGCCTTCAAAAATTGATAATAAGAAAATTGAAAAACATGTTTCATCCTTATACCATTTTCATGAGATTCCTCCCAAAAGATTAAATTCAAAAGAAAGTGTCATCAGAGAACTTGCTACTCAACTTTCAAAATTTTCTTCTTCTTCAAACAATATCAATACTATTGATGAAATTGATAAAATTGAAGGTCAATTTATTGAAGAATCTGATTTTCATGTTAATAAAATTCGAGGTCAGAAGGTTCAATTTTCAAAAACTCCTCCTTATTATCCTCGTAATACTAGTCCTGATTTACTCTTTGAAGAAAAGGGTAAACCTCAAGTTAGATTTGATGGTGATTCTATTATTGAATGGAACATTGATGGATTTTCCAAATATCAACTTATTCAAATTCTTGAAAAAATTGCTATTTGTTGAATGCCTATATTACTTATGGGACTAATGCCCATGAAGCTACAAATAATATTACTCTTGGATTTTGCTATTTTAAATCGTTAAATTTTTTTCATTCAAATTGTTTAATGTATTGATTCATAATTCATCACTATCCTGAAAAACCGGATGTATGAGAATTACAATCCAAATTTGTCCCCAACTTATTTGTATATGTAATCAACTTATTTCATCACAAATTATAATCCACTTATTTAGTACAAACTGTCTTATAAAAGGGTAAACTACTTTTGCACATAAAAAATGAGAGGAAAATAAAAGTTAGTTGAGGACGAAAATGTAAGTCTAACTACACACTTAGTACAGCTTGTAAACAATTTTTTCTGTGTACGCCAACTTAAATCATTTTGATTACAAATTAACTTGCGCGGACGCTCGTCTTATGCGGCACCTAGAGGTAACCCACACCAAGCGAGCGTTGGACCCCTAGGCTAGCCTTTCGCCTACTTAGCTAGCAAGCCTGTCATAAACACACACGAGGACATTACGTCTAATACAAACAAGTCAACAATAATACCAATAACTGATGCCTTCATTAACGCATATTCAGTGCTGTGTGCTTTACGGCAATCCTGCCATGCCACCTGGGTAGGAGCATTTCACTTTACACACCTTATTAGGGTAAGTTAAATACAAATGGGAAAGAAACTTTATCACGTGCCTATTCGAAAACTTTCTAGATGTAGTGCTGATATAAGATAAAATATACATGTTATGAATTGTTCTCAAAATAATGACAATAATGAAATAAATAAGAACAAAATAAAAGCACCAAGATTTATGGGAAAACCTAAGATGAGAAAAAATCATAGGCAGATGAAGAGAATTTGACTATAATTATGTGTTTGCAATATCAAGATCTCAATGTTCTCAATTGAAATCTAAACTTTCTAATTCTCAAAATATTGTTTTTAATATATATGTTGAGATACAACAATGTGAAATATATATAAGACCCTCTTTTTGAAGTTCTAGATGAATAAGAAAACATAAAATCCGAAAAAATCGGGATAAACCCGTCACAATGGCGCCTTGGAGTCACCAAGCTAGCACCTTGGTGCCCGGGGCATAATCATTAATAGGGGTACGGGCTTTGTGGCGCTTGGTTCTCTTTTTTTCTTTATGAGCGCTGCAGCGCTACGGTTCCCACTTTCGGTAATCATGCCTCCAAGGTATATTTTTTTCATTTCAAAGTCATTTTTCAAACTAAACTCTCAATTCTTGATGAAATTTGATCTTTATTGAATAGGACTCCTAAAGCCAAAACTCTTTAGAATTTTTTTTTATTCAAACAAACACCAAATCACATGGAATTTGGGTCACACCACAACAAATTTTCATCTTGAACCAAATTTCAACATAAGAAATTCAAAACACATTTACAAGTAAACACCACTCCACATCCAAACAAGCCCCAATAAGCTAAATTAATGACAAATACCAATTAAGTTCAAACAATGCTCAAACTTAGGAATGGGAAGTGATTTCATCATCGTATCAGCAGGATTATCTTTGGTATCAACCTTGCTCACTACAATATCACTACGAACAATCACATCGAAGCTCGGCCTCAACTCGAGTAAAAATGGTTCGAGCTTTTTTTGGCCCAAGCCGAACTTTTGTTCGACCAAAAAATTTAGGCTCAACCCGAGCAGGCTCGATTTTTTTTTTTTTTTAATTCGTGACAAATCTAAATTTTTTTAAGAAATAAAAATTTATGCAATTTATAAAAATTATAAATTAAATAAAATTTACAACCTTCCTCCCTTTTTCGGACTTGGGACCGATTACAATCAACGTAGACGGAGTTAATACTGTACACGAATTAAATATTTCGTGTATAATTTTTCTTGAAACAAATAAATTTAAAAATTACGTATTTTGTTTTTAAACTAATCAATTTAAAAACTTACAGTAACCTATCATTGGATATGTTGCAACTCTTCGGCCTCTTAAATACGTAATTCCGCACATTTTCATTTCTTCAAGCATATTAAAGCATCCAATATATTTTCTTTTAGTCTTGATCGTTCGTCTGATAAAACGCAACCACCTAAACTAAAATATTAAATTCATGTAATTCTTTTGGTTGTAACACACTACAACCGTCCACGCACATATACCTAGCTAACTTAGAGAGAATTTCAAATTTGTATCACTGACATCTAGTGCTCTAGATAATGATGAACTAAAACTAAATGATGGAACACTTGTATCGATGTCTAAATGATTTCATATATCATTTGAATTTGTTAAAATATTTCTTAAAAAAGAACTCTGAGAAGTAGAACTGTCCTTGCCTCCTTTTTAAGCGTAATAGTTATACATTTCATATAACATAGACTCTATATACACATGTGATAATTTCATATTCATGAAATTTGAAATTCTCTTTATAATAGCTTTTGTGTCTGTTAAATTAAGGTGAAGGTCCATCACCGAAACTAAAAGAAATAAAGAAGGCAACTTTTCTCAATATTTACGAAATTTTAATTCCATAAAATAAATTAAATCGACAAAATTTGACAAATTCCTATGTTTATGAAATGTTTGTGAACTGTAGAAAAAGTATTGTAAAGCAAGTGAAAATGTAGGGTAATAAATACCGCTACATTCCTTTGTGGTATCAAAAAAAAGTTTTAAAAATTTTTTCACACAAAATGCAAGAGACCATTCCAAATCTTCCAAATTATGCTCGGGTCCATATGTATACCTACCATTATAATATAGTGATTATTAAAATAGTATTAAAAGTGTGCTCTGTTGCATAAGATATGTAGAGTTCCATTTATGTGTTACATCAGTGGCATATGATTTTTCTTGTAAGCCATACGTGGCACACAAACTGTTAAATGTTTGCTTTCTTGTTGGTGATACACTAATAAAATTTATTGTTAGTCTAATTTTATCAAAATGCAAGCTTATACGTTCTTATCCATTTTTTACAATCAAATTGATAATGTGGCATACACAACGTTTATGAAAAAATAAACTTCCGAATGAAGGGTTCAAATTATTAATAAATTTTTCAATAACGACTTTGTTTACACTATCATTATCAAAAGTAAAATTTCGAACCATTTCTTGCATAATTGTATACCATATTCTGGTATAATATCTTTTAATCATGTATATGTTAGTGGCATTATGAGGATATTCTGCACATTTGAATGCAATAATCATTTTAAGTAGAAGCCATAAGTGATCAATGTTGCCAACAATTCGATGATTCTTTTTTCGAACTTTTAGTCTCGAGTACTTCTTCATCTTCGATATCCTTCAAATCTATTGGAACATTTTGAGATGTATCGTAGTCGGATTGAGTACTCAATCTACCCTTAAACTGATTAATCTCACCAGTAGTAAAATCCATCTATAACTAATATAACAAAAGATACTAAATATTAGAGTAAAAGAAACTGAATATTATAGTAAAGAAATTGGAGATTAAAGTTGAAACTAGAATACTGCAAATCTAAATTGATTAAAGCAAATTGATATGAAACTCCACATTTTATCACATATTTATAACAAAAAAATATATGTTTCAACCAAATTTAAATTTTAATGTCAAATTTCAAAATATGATTTCAACAATGCAATTTGTCTTTAAACAGAGGAAGCTACGCATGCTGCACAGTTGACAACTTAATTTATGCTGCCTAGGCAAGCAATTGTCTATAACTAGTTGAAGATAGCTAATTTTTTATTATTATTTTTTTCAATTCTTTTTTAAAAGTTTTGCAGATTACTATATATTTTTCTAAGGCTCAGCTCTATACGAGTCTAGCCGACACCCCAAAAAGTGGCTCGGCTCTAGCAACAAGCCGGCCCGACTTGAGTTTTTCCATGGTCGAGCCACATTGCTACCCCTACATCACACACAAAATGATATCTCACGTCAATATGTTTAGTCCTCTCGTGAAACATCTGATCCTTAGTCAGAAAGATAGCACTTTGAATATCACAATATACTGTAGAAATCTGTAAGTCTTCACTAATTCACCAATCAATCTTCTCAATCGCATAGCCTCCTTACATACTTCTGTAATGATTATATACTCCACATCTATTGTAGAAAAAGCTACTGTATTCTATAAAGTAACTTTCCAGCTAATAATACAGCCTCCAAGGATAAACACATACCCTGTAAGTGATCTCATCTTATAAAGATTCTCTGCATAATCTAAATCCACATACACAATGACTACATCTGTATTTCTACCAAAATAAAAACAAATATTAGAAGAGCCCCTTAAGTATTTGAATATCTACTGCACTACTTTCCAATGTTCATTGTCAGGATTTGCTATGCATCTACTAACTACACTGACTGCATAAGCCAAATTTGGTCTTGTACAAACCGTAGCATACATAAGCAAACCAACTACACTAAAATAAGGAACATGGAACATATAATCAATGTTTTCATCTAACTGAGGACACAAGCCAGACGATATTTTAAAGTGGTCAGTCAAGGTAGTACTGACAACCTTAACATTCAGCTTATTGAACCTTTGAAGTACCTTCTCAATGTACTCCTTCTAACTCTAGTACAATCTACCAGCATTCCTATCTTTCAAGATTTCCATACCAAGAATCTTCCTTACTACTCCCAAATCTTTCATTTCAAACTCCTTACTAAGTACAATTGTGTAGAGCTTTTATGTCCTTTCATAACAATAATAGCACATCGGCTCACCTTCACAAGTGTATCTATAACCATTGGAGTCAAGTACACTAGAAGATATGAGATATCTGTAAGTGTTCTAATAGTCCCATCGAACATTCTGATCCTGACTGTAGCAACTCCAACAATTTTGCAAGGCGCGTTGTTTTTCATCATCACTACACCTCTCTAAACTATTTTATATGTTGTAAACTAATTCATGTTGGGACATATATGGAAAGTACATGCCGAGTAAAGAACTCATTCCTCACAAGGTTTGGAACCCATGTCAGAAATCACAAAAAGCTCTCCTTCATTTTGTCCATCTTCCACAACATCAGCCTTCACTATGTTTACATATTGCTTTCCTTTATCAGTAGCACCAGCAACCTTATTTCTTTTTTCAAAGTATAGCAATCAGCTCTAATATGCTCATTCTTCTTCTTACAAAGTGGCATGTTTTCTCTACACCAGTGACACACCTTCGGACATCCGGTGAGAATACTGGTCAAGCTTTTTGTCTTACAAAGTTGCTCCAACTTTAACCACAACACAGATGCACTTTTTTTCCTTTAGAACATCCTGAAGAATTTGATTTGAAAGATATATATGAATTTGAGATTTGATTTTTCGATCCCTATGCTACTTTTCATCCTGCATCTGGTTCAAAGCATTTTATCAAAGCCATGCAAGGCTTTTTCCAAATCATATGTATGAGAATCGCTTGTATCTTCACTTGTCATAAAGTAAATCTCGTATTTCAATTCAATAATAGAATATCATATTTCATCGATGCCATGCGAAAAATCACCATTCCTTTGATACCACTTGTTATGAATTGATCGCAAAATAATGACAATAATGAAATAAACATGAATAAAATAAGAATATCAAAATTTATGGGGAAATCCAATATGGGAAAAAATCACAGGCAGAGGAGGAGAGTCTCACTATAATCAATAATGAATGTGTTTACAATATCAAGATCTTAATACTCTCAATTGAAATCTAAACTCTCTAATTCTCAAGATATTGTTTTTATTGTATCTCCACATATACATTAATTGTGGGTTTTGGATCTTCTTTTTCAATATGATTTCTTTTTTATTTTTGTATTGATGTGATGACATAAAGAATAAGAATCACATAAATTGGCGACCATAAACCTATTTATAGTTTCCATATTTCTTTCGGCCTATCATGAAAATACGACCCCAATAGACCGGTCCTACACATATTCAGATTTATACTTTAATTAGATGTCCAAAGCTAATGACTTTAATTCTTTATTAAATCACTTAATTGGACTTAACCTTAAGATGGTCTTTATACATAATTAATTACATATGTAAATCCACATGACAAATTAAATTCAACATAAACTTCAGTAGAGAAGGTTTTCCTGAAGGCGTATTGACATGAACAATCTTGTTGTCTTAATTATATTCTCCAATGAAATTGACTATATGTAGGATGAATACTGCACGTCCATTTCATTGCAACTTAAATGGAAGAATATATCTGCAAGGAAAAATTAGATCTAAAGGCTTTTTTAAAAAAAAAATATATATATATATATATAGGGGTAAAGAAATGGGAACTGGAGAGTAAAAGGAAGGATACAAAGTGAAATGGGCGGCATAACGCATGTCGAGGTTTTGCAGCAGAAAATTTTGGTTACGGCAGGTCGCAGCAGTGCAAAAGACATGGAAGAAAAATAATTAATATACATGCATTTTATCCATCATTTATTTGACCACAATCCCGACATCTCTAACTTAACCGTTACTTTTACTTCAAGAGTCACTATGAACATGGGATACGACAATCCAAAAAGCAAGTTTTCCGCTATCTTAGTCGAATACCGTTGTGCTTGCTGGGGGTTCGTCTAATAAAGAGCAAGTGACTAACTTCAAAACTAAGAATATAGAAAGAATAGTGTCTTTCTTCGTTTAATTTAAACATTTTATTTCAATTGAAACAAAATAGGGGAAAATCAATCAATTGTTAGGAACACTTGCCTTGTTATAGATATAAATAATATTGCTTCGGAGAAAGAATAAATTCCATGAGCTACTACTCGCAAGATCTGAAGCTGGGAAAATTTTTGGTTCTCAAGGCTATTCTACGGTCACATTTCAATAAATTTGAAAATAAAAAGATTCAAATAAAGATATTTTGTTTTGAACTTCAAAATTGTTGAATATACTGATCCCGTCTTGCTTCTTCACTTTGAGTGAATTTGCTTCAGCAACCCTCTTTTGTTTAGCACTAGCTTTCGTTCTTTCCATTCAATATTCCATTCCTGTCGATCTGTTCTGTTCAAACAATCCCTTGCTGCTTGTTTAATCCTGTCTTGCCTGGTCCTTGAATCATACCCTATGAGTATAGAATCAAATGTGTTGGCATCTGTCCCACTGGCTGATGGAAGACATCCCCCAAATGTCCCCTTTTGTGCATATCTCACTTGTTGGAAGTTTATCAAAGATTTTACCATCTTGTTTCAGTTATCCTCCAACTTATTTCTTGTAGTGTATTTCAGTACAGTTTTCACCAAGTCTCTTCTAAACAAGCATAGAAATAGCTTAGACCAGAAACAACAAAGTTTATTGATCTTTTGGAAATTAAAACTGTTACGCCTCTTATCCGAGGCTCCACAAAAAGTTGTTACGTGGAGGAACTCGTGGCAAGCGGACCCACGAGACATAACGTGACAGGAAAACTCTTAAGGACGGCATACTGAGGTCATCATTGCATCGCCGAAGTACTTGATGGAAAGAACCTTTAGTCGAATCACGAGTTGGCACGCTGATGAAGAAGTGGGAAAGCGCCTAGGCTACTCCCTTTATGGAGCCACCTCCAATGACTTATCCGAGGCTCTCAAGTTCGCATGATATTCAAGATGCTGAGGTTTTCTATCACATTAAATTTGGAGATCTCTTAGAAGTGATTGGTGTAACACTTGTAATAAAGTATGTCAATATGTCAACCTATTGTATAGGGCGGCTAACCCCTTGTCAATGCATTTATTGTATGAGTAGACTGTGACGTAAGACCTTAGTAAGGGAGATAAGGCCATGTAATTTAGATCCAACGGCCACCACATCGGCCAGTATAGTATAAATAGATCTTTGTTGTAATGAAAAGGGGGTTGAAAAGATAGATAATGAAATCAACACTCATACATTCAGAGAATACAAAAATTCTTGAAAGAAAGATATTAACATTTCAGCTATCCTTCCACATATTCTCGTTTATCGTTACATGAATGAATTTAGATTTTGTTCGGTGATTGTTGTTAGCGCAATCACTTACATTCTATCCGCCGGAGCCTGAACATGATTTGTCTCTCGCCGTAAAGTACCTCCCGCGTCCATTTTAACCTTGTTACTGCCATTATTCCGGAAAGAACGCGCCGGAATCGTGCTTGACGTGGCGTGAGTGAGCCCAACATCTGTTGATTCATTTTTTGGGATCAACAAAAACCAAAACTTAGATTTAAATTGCTTTTGGTATTCACCAATTTACATGTACATATGCGCAAAGCCACAAAGAATTATTTGATAAAACTAAGCACCAGGGATATTACAAATATACACATTACAAAGATCCCAAGAAATAATACAAGCGAAGGACATGTTTCACACTTAGTACTAAACAGTACTATTTCTGACTTGATTTTGTCCTATCCAACATAGTACAACATTGAAAACTAGATAAGATTCTTACTTTTTTTTCTATCTTAATTATGTCCAGTATTGTCTCGTTTAACGTGTCAAACATACCAAAACTATACAATAGAGGATTGACTTGTTACACTTGTATTTTTAAATGCACACACCTTCACTTTACAACAACTGAACATCAACCTGGTGTCACTTAAGGTACACCAGGTTCACCACAAAATGCATCAGGCTCAAAAGATCTTGCAGACTCATCATTGTAAACTCCAGGTACAGATCTACCACCAGGCTCTTTTGTTACTATGTAAGCGTCCTTTTGGCTGCTTTCAGTATTGACAAGGAGAACAACACATATTAACAATGATGTTCCAAGAACCAAAAGCGTGTTCTTTAATCTAGTGAGCACTGGCTTCACCTGTATAAAAGCATAATAGTGAACACTAAACTAGAAAAGACCTTAATGACGTTAGAATGGAAGATTAAATGATGATTTAAGAAAAAACAACAAACTAAGCCTTGTTCGGCTGTTCCCAATAAATTTATGTCAGTTTCGGTTTTAGTTCACTGCCCAGATACAGAGTTTATGATTTACTGGAAGATACTGTTATGAACATGAGCTTCTTCAGGGCTATGCAAAACATCACAACTACCTTCGCCGCTCATCGCTTAATTTATCGTCATCCGGCACACCCCTACTTGTTAAGGGTTTAAGAAAAAAGACATAATATACAACAAGGTATTAGAATAATGAGAGAGAGAATAATAATGAAGCCGTGGCTTTGTTCCAAGTTCAACGCTTGTACTGCTAGCAGAGTAAAATATTTTGTCGCCATTCAATACATGCAATAATGAATAAACCATATTTTTTTTCAGGCTTGGGATGTTTCTATACTTGAGGTTCATGATTTTTGAGTTTGTGTACACGTTCTCCCTCCTAATTATGTATGTGAGATAATATTTCTAGCCCCACTTGTTTCTTGTGGGTTTCAAAAACCTACTGTGATTTCTGACTAAGAAACAAGGAAGATAACGTAACAAACAAAATTTCAATAATTTCAAAAGTATACTATAAAAAGGGAGTGTTCCTCCTACCAAGATATTTGACAAATACTCACAACCTTTACATTAACTAATCTAACGGTCTATTTATAATTTATTAAAACCCTTTAAAATCTCAAAATGGCCCCACTCAGTACCCCTTCCCACCCACCCCAACATAAATAAAAATCTATCAATACATTGTTAAGTTTTGTGGCTGAACTAACAATCTCATAATCAATCTTAAGCCAGTCGTATTAGTAAGTCAAACTGCTGCAAATCCATGAATTCGAATACTTATTCGTACAAATAAAATTAAAATTAAGTAGAAGTTGGAGATTTGACCGAATAGGGGTTCGGATTTATCACCCAGCATTTTACCAAGTGGAGAAATTTCTTGGTAGCAAAGCATGAATTTGAGCTTTTCAATTCTCAGTTGTTTATGGTTCGATTGGGTATTTGGTGGGGACCAGTTTGAGATTTTAAAGGGTTTAGCAAAAATAAATTCAGACCTTTAGATTAGTTTGAGTTAATGGTGGTGATTATTTGTCAAATACCTTGGTAGGAGGAACGGTTCCCACTATAAAAAATGATTATTTTAAAATTGGAGGAGTTCATTATTTTGCTTCAGGCCCTTGTCCTTTAAGACATTCAAGAGGATATTGGCTTGAATAACCATACAGCATCAACAAATATTCAATGATCACAAATACAGGATTTGAGGCACATAGTAGATTCATTCAAGATCAATCTTCAACTATGTATAGCCCATAGGGTATTGAATTACTTACGGAAAATGAACCTAACAGCCGATCACGAGCCAAAACTTCTGCAGTCTTCACCCATATCTGTTGATAAAAGTTCGAATCAAGCCTCAATAATTTAGATCTGTCTTTCTGAAAATTAAAATGGCTATTTAACTGTCTATAGATAAAAATTTCATTCCGACTTTCTCGTTTTTCAAGCAAATACATGCAATTCAATAGTTCTACATAATTGATACTTGTGTAACTCTCTTAACCAAAGATTTTCTCATAGCTACAGCCTGCAAATATAAAATTGAATCACAAGTATATACAGAGCTATTAGAAATCAGCAAAATACAAAAATTTTGAGAAAATTTAAATCATCCAAATAACTTTTTTATTCTACAATGAATATTAGACCTCACCACCAAGTAGACTTCATTTGGGGCATATACCACATGCTAGTGCATTGCAACTACATAGCTATTAAAAAACCCGCAGAAGAAAAATTAGTTCAATTAACTAACATATTATTACTTCCATCTGTATATAAATCTTAGGACAGTATGCCGTTCCACATTCACATTTTGAACTTGTAATACTGCTTATTTGGCCTCATATGACTTTGTGATCAAGCATTTCTAATTTTCTAGAAAGTAAATGGTAATTCAGAATTCCCCAAGCAGATCCAAGTCTAAATTGTCATTCTAAAACTTCTGTTTGCCTTTGGATAATCAACAAAGTTATGAAAAATACAACATGGTATGACAGTAAGATTCAACTCATGGAAGAAAAGGAAGTGTTAATATATGCAAAAACTATCATCAACATCAAACAATAAATTTTTAAAAGCGAAAGCATGTCCCATCCACACATGTATGTCCCATCCTTACACGTATGTTACGCCCAGATTTTCATAATATCTAAAATAACTGCCACGTGTAATTATAACAAGAACCTTGAATGAATTTTAACATGAAAATGGTGGAAATCTTTTTTCTTTCTCATAACATAGAAAAGGTGTGTACCTTTTACAGAGCTTCCCAAAACATTTTGTAAAATATGTATGCAATAAATAACAACATGCATTCAAACAAATGTATGGCCAATTAACTTCCATTAATTTAATCAGGCACGTGCATAATAATAATCACACGTGTGTAGACATGCTCTTGCAGGTTGTCATTCATATACACCGCCATTCCAAAAACCCTAGAAGTCAACAACAACTGAGCATCAACAACTTAGAGAAAAGTTGGCAATTTTGGAATTTCCCATATAAAAGAAATCTTTAACTATCTAGTGAGAGGAACTCTAGCTCAAGAGCTCATGAGCTCAGATCTAACTCAAGCTACAACTCCTAGCTCTTGGAAACCGTTTCCCCTCAGCCCCCTTGGGAGGAACTCTTAGCTAAATGGAAATGTACGGCCCTCACACTTTTCTTTAGAAAGGAGTATTGGGCCAACTCATTTCTTCCTTTAGTCCGGTATCGTACATTCAAGGATTTAGGAATTCTATTTCATAGTACCAACTTTCTGCAAAGAAGTACAATAGGAGTCAAGGACGGATCCAGGAAGTCGAGTGAGCTAGGGTAGTTGTTGACCGTTTACGATTGCAATAGCAAAATTATTTATTAATATTTAATTAAATAATATTAAAAAATATACATATGAATATATAATAATTACTAATTAGACTCCCTCATTTACGGGATAAATAATAAGAGACAGGGAATATAGATTCTTTTACATCTCGATTTAAAATATATCGAATTAGTGGTTCAATCGTTAGGTCATCGAATTTTAGTTAAAAAAATAATTTTTAAAACAATGACTCTTTTAGCTTGATATACCAATATTTCTTGTTTAGTTTACAAATCAACAATGGCCATAGTGGCCAAGCTTTCAATCATCACATATTAAGTACAAAGTTTGAATCTTATCTATGTCTATTGTAAATGTATTATAAAACTTTTCTTTAGCCAATTTGATAGATAAAAAAAATAATAATAAAACAAGGAGAAGAGGTTCCTGGAATTAAACCCTGTACTTGTAACATAAAAAGTTGGTTCTCTGCTATATGAGCTACACAACCTTATTTTGAAATTTGATTTGATACATTCATAAATATTTAACGTGAATTATCAAAGCTTTATAACTCTTTTTTCCAACAGATACAGCACCAGACCTAAGAAAATTAATCCCAGAATGCATGCCAATAGTTTTACAATTTATATCAGATCATTCTTAGCAGGTTTTCACATATATCAATTCAGTTTGATTTTTTTTCCCCTAACAGCATTAACATCTAAAACAGTTGATTTTAAAATAACATGATGGCATATTCAGTGTCATTTTCACATGTAAAACCAAAACAAAGTCATCTCATAAAAAGAATTAAGCTATACATATAGCATGATTGAAAAAGTTATGGTTGAACAGAAAGATTAATGCCCACTATGCAATAAAAATATTCTGGAAAACAGAAAATTGGAAAATACCTGGCCATCATACCACCCTGTCTCTTCATCTGTCACCACATCATAAAATACTCCATCAATCTCAAAAAGAAAAAAAGAAAATTCAATAGCAAAACAACCCAAAAGATGGAAAATAGTGCAAGATTACATTCAACCGTGGCACTGAGCAATCTATTGCCCACATAAGCCCAGCCCAGGTACATCCTCACAACGGCAAGAGTAACAACAAAAAACCCACTTGAAGCAGCACCCGATACCAGTCTCAGAGGCTCGGATTTGGGGCCAACAGACCCGAACCAAGAAACGGGTAGGCCCACTAAAAGTGCAAAAGATGCCCCAGTGACAAAAAGCCGTGCACAATACTCAACAAGACTGCCAGTTGCCCATGAGAAAGGGAATGAATTGGAAAGGGCCTGGTATTCATTGATGGGCTGCTGATCCAGTGGCACTGGGCACTCTGTTTCTGATGGGGTACCATTGTTATTTCTGAATGATGAGAATGATATTTTGGGGGAAAATCTGTGGTTATAAGCTTTGGGATAGGCGGAAAAAGGCCGAATTAGGTGGTGGCTGGTGGTTGTGGAGTGAAAGGACGGTGGTTTTAGTGAGAGCCAGAAAGTGGTGGCCATATTTTATTCATTTTTTCCTTTCCCCTCATATTGGGATTGAAATATCTCTATCTTAATAATTGTTCAAAACTACAAAATGGATTTCAAGGTGCAGGCTGATTTGAGTTTCCTTGTCCATATCTTTTTAAGAAACATATTCAGTATTTCAACAATTTTTAGTTGGCATCGCCTGTGTGTCCTAATTGTTTCTATTTATTGCATAAAAAGTAGGTGTTGGCATTTTAATCGAAATTGAACTTTTCGAATCGAAAGGTTCAGTTAAGTTCCCAAAAAAAAAAAAAAAAATTAAATAAGAATCCACACGAGAATTGATCGGATCTTGGGCAGTTCTTGATTCTTGAATCGGAACTCAACCCTAGAACTGAATTTTTATTTTTATTTTTTTGTAAGTTTTATATTTTTCACAATTTATTTATCATGGCCCAATGATCCGACTAAGCAAATAACAAGTTTGCAAGGTTCGAGTAGTAAGTATCCCAGTCAATGAGACTTATTCATTTGAATAAATAGTTGTAACCTTAAAAGGTTTAACTTTTAATATTAAAGTTAATGTTAATTTCAGTTTTTCATTATTTAAATTTAAATTGTTAGTTTTAATATAAAAAAAAATCTTAATTTTTATGTGTAACTTATTTTGAATGGATTAATGTGGAGATTGAAGGAGATGTGATATTTCATTGGAAAATATAATTTGAAAACACAAGTTGAAGGGTTATATTATGTACATTTCATACCATATTACTAAAGTTTTGGCACTCAATAAGATTCATTCTTTATCTTTCTATAATCATATCTATAGAAGGAGAATTGGATGTGAACTAGAAGGACTTTATATTGGAGTCATGTGGTGTGGAAAATATCTCGTACGAAAGGGAGACTATACGACTTTAAGACAAAGTTTGTGACGTGATCTCCTAGAACTTACTTTCTTAACACTAATGTATTTATTGAATTATAATTATCGTGTTATCTAAATTTGTTAGGTTAATCAAAAGCTATCAACAAATAATTTTTCCCAATATAATTGAATCATATAACTCTCATTCATATCCATTCTAGACCACACTTGCCCACTACCTACCTTACAAACTCTTCTTGAAGCGCTACACGCAGAGTCACGGTCAGAATTCAATGCTATTGTAATTGATATTGGATAATATTTTGTGAGATATTTGTAGTAAAACATATTTTATTTTATTTTTTATTTCTAATAGATATAGGAAAGATAATTTATATCGTCAACTCAATATTTTTAAAAAATTATTACGGGTGTGATTCTAGTAATTGCTTGAACCCAAATGATTCCGTTTAAGATATACCCAAAGTGTAATGGATAACTCCGAATATGAAAATACATGACATATTCACCCGACTCTCATGCCTAGCTAAAAGAATGTAGAATACTTTGCATCTGGCATCAATATTTTAATCCATTCTTTTAATATAAACTACAGACGTGACAATACCATATTTCTTTTACGATCCCTTGCCTAATCAACGAAATTGCTTATAAATAGATGATACTATATTGACTAAAAAGCTTAATATGTTAGATTAAGAAAGTTAAAAATTAAAAAAGATTATAATTTATTTGTTATATTATAGTTATAAACGTTGGAGTTGACAATACTAAATAGGGCTCAAACAGAGCCTTTGTATGGGCCATGCCGATAAAAATAAAAATCAGAAGTAGCAATTACAATGTGAAAGTTGCAATCAGCAACAATCGTATTAAATGATCATCAACCTGGTAAGGAGATGGAATCCTCTATAAATAAAATACATGAATACGATGGAATCCTCTATAAATAAAATACATGAATACGAAACTTGTATATGCACCGAAGATGATGAATTTGCATCACATTTGTGAAGGAAGCCTTGAAAATGAAGAGCAGTGCTTTAAGCAGTGGCTGCAGAAGCAGCCGGTTCATCGGCCATCTGTGAGACCGGAAGGAGGGTGCATGTGAGGTTACGGTCGCCATACACATTGTCCACACGTCCTGTTATAATAACAACAAAGCTGTAATTCTTAAGTATGAACATAATCGCTAAATTTAGGACAGAGAGGAGAAAAAAGCAAAAGAACCAAAATAGAGTTATTCTCGTTCAATCCCTTTTCTCCATTCTATTCGGTTCATTGCTAGATCCAACAAGAGATCTAAAGCAACTACAAGGCCATATTAGTTTTTGTCCATCTATGTCTTGTTCTAATTTGCTCTACGAAATCATGTCACTCTTATGAGCAAGAGAATATTCTAAGGGTAAATAAAAAGCCAAAGCAACAAACCAGATTAAAGGCAGGTATATTTTATAAGAATGCATCTACATGCAAGGATTTAGAATGAGATGGCATGTATCCGAAATTTTGATTACCGAGAGAACATCAGCATAAGAACCTTATACCTAAATTCACAGTATCCTCATTGAACTTTTGGTCGTATGAAAAGATTTTAGGGAATGATTTAACTTCACATCCAAGGAGGAACAGTAAAAATTGCAAAGGTGACCAAAAAACATTTTTATTACAACAGGAAAAACAATAGGAGAAATCAGAGGATAAAAAATGCGGAATAAGTTGTATCAATACAGTGAATGCTCCTTGGGGGACAACTAGCAATTCTATCATTTAGCCCAAGTTTGGTAGAAATTAAAATCCGGATGATTTTAATCAAAGTCTAAATCAACAATTAATTGTAACCATTTTTTTTATGGGATTCCCAACATTTCAACCACACATTTCATCAAATTTTATCAAAATCTACTAAAAATCTGATTTAACAACAAATTTTTTTCACCTTTTAGAAATAATCTCAAACGCTAAACAAGTTTCCTCACGAAGGAAATAAAATAAAATAAAATATATTGAATGTGCATAATACTTTTATGATAGAGTTTATTAAACACACCTGTAGTTGGCCAGAACTTAGCAGTTCTGAGCCAGGAAGCCGGGAAAGCAGCATATTCTCTAGAATATGGTTTTGTCCATGCATCTGCCATGAGGAGTGATGGTGGATGAGGAGCCCCCTGGGAAAAGATTACCAGAATTAGTTTCTCCAAGTATATGTTGAAACAGAAAATCTTAAAAGGCATATTCTTTTGAATTGTCCACAAACCACAATTTAATCAAATAGAAGCAACAGCCTGACCAGAGGAACATATATTTACCTTGAGAACATTGTTGCGAATATCAGCCTTTCCTTTCTCAATTTGTGCAATTTCTTGTCTAATCGAAATAAGAGCATCACAGAACCTATCTAGCTCTGCCTGCGAACAAAATGAAATGTGCTTAAAATCACGAGGGAGAGCTCGACGTACGGGTGTATGTTCATACAAATGAAACTATATTATTTTTTTTACCTTGCTTTCACTTTCAGTTGGTTCAATCATGAGTGTACCAGGAACCGGCCATGACATTGTTGGTCCATGAAATCCATAGTCGATGAGACGTTTAGCAACATCTTCAGGCTCAATTCCAGCAGTATTCTAGAGTATTCGTAAGTTGCAGTAAGAAAATGGTCAATTGCATGGAAATTGGAAGGAAGCCATGCATGAATGATGTTCAACCAAAATTACCTTAAAGCCCCTCAAATCAACAATGAACTCATGGGCGACTGTCCCATTTACACCACGGAAAAGAATGGGGTAGTGCTCCTGTTAACCAAATAAAAATCAAGATCAGTCATTCTTCGACCTCAAAATTCAGCAAAAGAAAGCAAGTAGAATAGTTAGGGTTGAAATCAAAGAAAAAAAGGTAAATGATTCCATAATGGAGAAAGCATGTCTTGCTAAACAGCAGTACTCTCTTACAATGACTACTATTATATTTAGCTAACCTTTTAGTTTTTAAGAATTTCTTTGTTTTTTTGCCAAACATGTTTGAGCTTTCAGAAGTTACTCTAAGTGGAAAAACGCTTTAAAGATAGTACTACCCCTCTTTTAAGCTTAGGTAAACATGCTCTAAGGGTCATGACAGTACATACCACCTAGGATATACCATGAGGATACAAATTGCAAAAAATAGTAGAAGAAACAAGTAAAAAGAAAAAACGGAGACCTCCAAACACTTTGCCATGTAGTTAGCATTCAAGATGGCTATTTTTGATGCATCTGTCAATCCCTTTGAACCCATCATGGAAATATAGGAGTACGATATTGGCAAAATGAGTGCAGATCCCCAAGGAGCAGCAGAAATAGTACCGAGGGGCTGAGATTTTTCTGGGGCTGGTATCCCTCCTGTGGGAACCTGCAAAATCACAATGAAGTCACTGAATCACAGAGGAATTGACTGTTGCTCTCTCACTCTCTTAATTTTTTTGTTCAATAATTTGAACATGGAAGATATAGAATATTTACATCCACAAATACGATCCACAGATAATGTTTTTCAACATACCACGGGATGAGATGGTAGAAATGGTGCTAGGTGTTTCTTTACGCCAATGGGTCCCATCCCAGGTCCACCTCCTCCATGAGGAATACAGAATGTTTTGTGTAGATTAAGATGGCAAACATCCGCACCAATAAAACCTGGGCTTGTCAGACCAACCTGTTAAAGAAGAAGATTAATTGATGTAAGGAAATTAGATTAAGAGATTGGCTTCGGAGGAAAGGCAGTGAAAAGAAAAGCACAAAATTGGTTCCACAAATTACAAGGATAAGAAAAATAAGAACAAGAAACTAAGCCTTTTTCCAAATATATTCTACACGAATCCTTTTTTACCACTTCATTTGATCAATAGCTATTGATGCAATCAAATAAGTTGTAACCGTACAAGACCATGTTACTTTTGGATTACCCCTGTCTCCTAATCTGTTTTACTCACACCACATCCTCTTTAAGTCCACAAACAATATGCTCCAACTACTTGAGTCATTTTTTCCTCAATTACCCTAAATTGGTGCTTCTTTCATAACATAAGAGGAAAGACGAGAAGTCTCTCACATTTCAATCAACGAGTAAAGATGCAGAGACAGCTGAAAATAAGAGGGAAAAGCAACTGCAGATATTATGCATAATGGAAGAATCTTTAAATTTAGACAGTAAATTTTCTTATATACTTCAACAAGGCACTCTATTTTGCTTCTTCATTTTGCCTTTTTTCAAGAAACATTTATTGATTTCTCATCATCTTTTATTTAACATATTTTTTTATATATCAATGGACAATCAATCTAAATATGATTTGAATAATTAAGAAAAAAATGGATTGAAATCTGTAGCTTATTAAATGCAATTATTTGTAAAGTAAAAGTAGATAGTATGTTTGGCTCTTCAAACTCATCCTCTGTTTCAAAAGGTTAAAATAGAGTCTCTATTGGAGTTTAATTTTAAGCATTTTTCTTGTATTTAGATAGTCTCTTGAAGTTGCTCTAAGCTCCAAAGCAATTATCCTACCCTCTCTACCAAGGTGGAGACAGAGAGCATGACAATTGACGACAAGAAAACGGTCCAACCTAATGCATCATCTCAGTGCCATAATAGCTAAACAAAGGTTGTTATAAGAAGAATGATCACCATGAGAACTATCGTTGACATTTTAATGCTTAGCTTTTCTCAACGAGGAAAAACTGCAATCTAACGATTTGTTCACACAAAACAGGAGAGAAATGTTCAAGAATCTCAAATATCTAGAACATGAAAATCTAAGATCCCACCAGCCAGCCTCAAATATCTGAAAAAAGATTTCTAAAATTTTTAATACCTTTCTTTATGGTCAGCTAAGAACTTTCAAAAAAAAATTTAAAGACCCTTCTAGACATGATTACTATGAAATAGAATTGTTTTCACAACTAGAATGAGAGAAAACTACAGAAGAAAAACATATAATACCTGGGCATTCATATTGGCTCCATCCATGTAAACTTGACCGCCATTGTCATGAATTATTTTGCATATCTCATCAATTCCTTCCTCGTAAACTCCATGAGTTGAAGGATATGTAACCTGAATTGTGTAAAAGTTTTAGGAAAACTTGATTTATACATTCGAAACCACATCTCATACAACTTAAATGTTAGTTGTATATTATACCATAAGAGCAGCTAGGTTCTCCTTATTTGCTTCAGCAGCCTTCCGTAACTCTTCAATGTTAATGTTTCCCTTGGTATCTGTTCCAACAGCAACAATTTTCATCCCACACATGGCAGCACTTGCAGGATTTGTTCCGTGTGCTGAGACTGGTATGATGCAAACATTACGGTGGTGATCTCCTCTTGACTACATCAGAACTTGAACATGAATCGGTGCCGATAACAGAAAAAATTCGGGAAAAAAGAAGTAAATATGACCCTGATCTTAGGAAGTTGTCCCCAAAGGCAAAAATTAAGATTTCCATAATTCAATGAGAACATAACTCTCTTATGTATATAACATTATTTTATCGTTCATTTACTCGAATGATAGCTCGCACACTTGATTCTTTTAAGAGAAAAATGTTAGAAATCTATTGATTAAAGATTCTCCGATGCCACAATATTATAAATTAGAAAAATTTCTAATGTACTTTCTATGTTGCAATTACAATACCAGATGATATGCACGAATAACCATCAACCCAGCATACTCTCCAGCAGCACCAGCATTGGGTTGCAGGGAGAAGGAATCAAAGCCAGTAATTGTGCTTAACATTTCACCCAAATCATTGAACATTTCCTGGAAAAAGGATATCATATTTCAATAAAATAAATGATGAGACACGCAGCTGGAAATGGGACATACGAAATTAAGAGTTTAGGGTAATTTTGGTATTCAGCATTAGACAATATAATAAACAAGTTTTCACTTTTTTTTCTTCCTTAATAGTGTCATATACTATCCATCCACCTGACTAGACATGCCATTATAGGATTAAATTCAGCCAAGATGTAAAACCTGGTAACCCTCAGCCTGTTCAATAGGGGCAAAAGGATGTAAATTTGCAAATGCTGGCCATGTTACTGGCATCATTTCGGTTGTTGCATTTAATTTCATTGTACAAGACCCCAAGGGAATCATGCTGTGGCACAATGAGAGATCCTTTGATTGAAGCCTGTGAATGTACCTAAGCAGCTCGTGTTCAGTGTGGTACCTTCAAAATTACATTAAAAGTTAAAATGGAATTCAAAAACAATAATTGATACAATCAACTTTCAGATGGAAAGGTTGTACGAGTTAAATATTGGGTGACTCAGATATGCACTCTCCCTCGCAAGCTCCGAAGGGATCAAATTTTGAACCTCTGGCGCAAGGGATTCAGCAGTGAATGTCACCTAATTAACATTTGTTAAAGTTATAAGCATGTAAACGATAAAAAACTACTAAGAGCGTGTTTGTCTAAGCTTAAAAAGTTTACTTACAAATAAATATGAAAGTTTTCAAATAAATATTTTTATTGGTCAAAGTTAAAAATAAGAAGTTACTTGCTGATAAAAAAAAAGTGATTTTTTTACTAAAATGTTAAATTATTCAAATGTGTTTGGAGGCAGCTTTTACCATTTTTTAAGCTTAGTCAAACATGCTGAAAGCCATCCAAAAAGAAATTGCTATACTTACAGGCGTGCCACATGCAAAAACCTCAAATAGTTTATCGACATCTTCTAAGGTGGTTGTTTCATCAAAAGAAACAGTTACCTACAAGGAAAGGTTCGGTCATTTCCAATTAAAAGTTATAAACTAGGGGACAATAAATGCATATGTATAAACTCACAGTATTCTTGTCCACAATCCGCAAATTTATTTCATTCTTGTAGGAAACATCAGCAATGGCCTCCAAATCAGCACATTTGACCTTCACAGTATCAAAGAACGGAGGACTCTGGACTTCTACAGTCCCGAGTTTTTTCAATCCAGCAGCAAATGTTCCTGCCAAACCATGAACTCTTTGGGCAATGGTTTTCAAGCCTTCTGGTCCATGATAGACGGCATACATAGCAGCCATGTTGGCAAGCAATGCCTGCATAATACGAAAGTTATTTGAAAAAACACAAAACCCACAACTTCCTATGCAGATAAGCAAGTTGATTTTTTGTTATGCCTTGATTCACAATGCCTAAAATATCCAACGTGGCGAGCAAAGGTAGGGCCCCACGCCGCCACGAAATATATTAATACGAAGCTGATCTAACCAAACCTCTTCCTGTGACCGAACCAATCTGCTTCCCAACCCATGAGTGGAGGCAAGGCCATGGAAGGAGTTCAACACGCGATCTCCCAAGCAATCTTTTTGATATATGACTGATGTGACAATTCACTGTCACCGCCTCCACTGCTAGCCTATCTGGTCAAGTCCAAAGCCACAAGATAGGCATTATGGATGCTAAAGTGGTACTAGCATTGAAGGCTTATTGATGTCTAAGATTAGAGGCTTCAGTCGCACGGATGAGGCCACGTGTCTTTTCATCCAACAACCATCATTCATCTTCTTATAGTATAAAAGCTCACACTTGAAGATAATGCAAGTTTAAACTGTTAAGCTATAACTTTGTCATATCACTGTTCTACTGGATGCTCACGTCTAAAACTCTCCTACACTCTATATTTTCTTTCCCAACTAACTTGACCGTCGAAGTACGTGCGGCCAACTCCACCCCACTGGAGGAGACCATGTGTGGCTAACGGTTTGTCCAAATGTACAGGAACAAGGCTTGCGTGGACGTGAGAGGCGTGGGATCTGTTGGCCACATTTGAGATACATTTTCTGGGGTCAACAATTTTCATATTTGGATCGATCAAGCTCAATATACTCTCAAGGTCACAATTAGAAATGATGGTTTAAATTGAGCCATTAACTCCCGCCTTAGTTATCTCTATCCACTAGTTCATATATAAACAATTAAAGTGGAAATGATGTCGAATTTGACAGATGTTGAAAACAATGAAAACAGAAAGAATGGCTATACAGTTGAAAAGTACACTTACCTGGGCTGTGCAAATGTTGCTCGTAGCTTTGTCCCTGCGAATATGCTGCTCCCGTGTCTGCATTGCCATACGAAGAGCAGGTTTTCCTGTAGAGTCAACGCTGACTCCAATAATTCTTCCCGGCATCATCCTCTTGTATTCTTGGGACGTAGCCAAGAAAGCAGCATGTGGACCTCCATACCCCATTGGTACACCGAACCTCTGAGCAGAACCAACCACAATATCTGCCTCCAATTCACCCGGAGGCTTCAACATTATCAAAGCCAACAAATCAGAAGCCATTACAACCTTCACATCATTGGCGTGCGCATTCTTAATAAACTCCCCATAGTTCAAAACCTCGCCCTCTGTTCCCGGATATTGGACAAGAACCCCACAAACATCCCCGGATTTATAATCAATTTCATTAACATCAGAAACAACTACCTTTAGCCCAAATCCATCCGCTCTCGTCTTACAAATATCAATAGTCTGAGGGTGACAATTACTAGCAATAACAAAAGTTTTCTTTTTTCCCTTCTGAATATTGTTACACATAGCCATTGCCTCAGCCGCTGCGGTCCCTTCATCAAGCAAAGAAGCATTGGACATAGGCAATCCAGTAAGATCCGTAATCATAGTTTGAAAATTCAGCAGGGATTCAAGACGCCCCTGCGCTATCTCAGCCTGATACGGAGTATACTGCGTATACCAGCCCGGATTCTCCATTATATTCCTCAATATAACTGGAGGTACATATGTATTATAATAGCCCATCCCAATAAACGACTTGAAAACTTTATTTTTAGACGCTAATATCTTCATATGCTCAATCATTTGTGCCTCAGTCAACCCCTCATCAAATTTAGGCAATTTCATACTCTCTATACGAATAGATTTAGGCACGGTGGCATCAATGAGTGCATCAAGGCTATTAAACCCGGCATACTCCGCCATTTTGGTTTGATCTTCCGGGGTGGCGGAGTTATGACGCCGGGGGAAGGTGTCGCTTGGTTTCAGAGCCTCCACTGAAATGGATCGAGTCCCAACATACTGTACCAAACTCGGCGAAGAAAAAACATGGGATTTACATAAATTTTCACCTCGTACTACATTCTTGGTTAATGAAGAAACATACCTCGATGACCTGTATAATTCATTCCGGCGGGACTGCTTGGATTCTGAAACCAGGCGTTTCAGAACTGCCCGGTTGGCCAATTTTCGGGCACGCTCCATTCTTGATTATACAGCACAAATCAAATGATGGGTCCACTATTGAATTTAAACAGGCACCCAAAAAGGGATAAGGGGATAAGAGGAGAAAATGCACAGAGCTTTTTCTTTTTGTATTATATTAATGTAAAATTTATTGTTCCATGATCTGAAAAATGTGTGTTGTGCTAATGGGTTGGTGACGATACACAGTTACGGTGTAGTTAAAATCATATATGAATTATATATGTACACTATCAAAATTTTATGGTATTTCTTTTTCTTCCATGTAGAATATATACATTAAATTGTATGAGAATGGACAGAATCAATTTCATGATCCGACAGAGTTGGGGTGGGTGATGGGTGCGTTAGGTGAAGGGAGTGACTGCCCACCACGTAAGGAAAAGGACAGGGGATTGGGGTCACGTGCAAATGTTGATGTCTGCAGGGGGGCCTTTGCAATTTTTTTGGTCCAATTTATATATGTATGAATATACAAGTGTGTGAAAGGAGAAAATATTTGTGGGTTGTGTATGTGGGAAAATTGAAGAATGAATGGATAAAAAAAATAGCTTCGGAAAGTATTTGGATTTCTTGAGTGTAAAGATTCTCGATCGACATCTTTTCTAATTACATTTGATTTATCTTAAATTATATAGCTAATTATATTAGATGAGTATGATTCACATTTTCATGATCTAACATATTGCGAAAACATATGGATTTTTGTTTGATCCCCATTTTTTTCAAAAGATATATTTCTCTCTTCTTTTGAACATACATTTTTTAATAAAATAATATTACACGTAACCCAAAAACTTTTCATTCATTTTTAACTACACATTATCCATCAATTTACTATTTTAAAATGCATTCTACACAAAAAATAGAGTTCAGACAAGCTCATAACATGTCAAGTTAATTAATACTGACGAATAAATTAATAGAAATTCAATCCATTCATGGTCACAGCTCTCGACCATCAAATTTGATAGTAAAAAAAATTACGTAATGTAAAAATTATGAACATCATGTCCTTAAATGGAATAAGAACTGAAATATACCAACTTAACTCACTGATTTAATTTACTGCTCTAAAGATAAATAAATGGAGCACCACAAGCTTAAACGTTATTTTTAGGTAAATAAGTAACCATATAGTTTTTCTAGGGTATGATTGGGGGTTAATTTCACTAATGGCAATTTACTAGAAGTGAGTCAGAAATAAAATAAAATTCACTGGTCAAAGTTATATGAAGTGTAAAGTTGAGTGACCGTTAGTGAAATTAGTATTTGGGTTGGTGGGCGCTTAATGATATAAAATTATCAACTTGGAAGTTGGTGAATCTTTCGTTAAAGAAACACCGTCAGATGAAATATAGGTTCGGTGGGGGTCCAATCTACGGTTAGTAAATATTCTCAGTTTTCAGTTCCTGTTCAATTTGGCAAGATTCTTTACCATTGTTGGAATCTGAATTTTAGAATCATTTTTGGTGAATAATTCATTTTGGAATACAATAAAGCTCATTTGTCGGAAAGAGTTTGACACTCTACTTGACCGACGCTCACATGCACGTGAAACACAAGTGGGATCCATATGAACAATTTTTTTTTTCAAAAAAGTGCTCTCCACTCCTTATTGTGAGTGTGTTGTCATGGAGGTACCCTTCCAACAACATAGATTAATAGAAAATGTGCTGTTAAAAAATAAATAAAAAATTTGGATTGCATGTAATATTATTTTATTGAAAAATGTGTGATTGAAAATAAAAGAAAAAAAATTGGTATTTTGAAAAAAAAAATTGGGATCAAACAAGGGCTCCTTTTGTCTAAAATTTCATTTTTTTGAAATTTATTTTCAATCACATATTCTTCTAATAAAATAATTAATTGTACTTCTTGTACATTCGTTATTGGCATCATCCCTATATGTAGGAAATATGATTATTGATCGGAAAAAGTGTTGTTAAAATCAATTAGACCCGACTATGGCTCAAAGCAAACTAGATCACTGTCTTGAGCCTCAAGATCTGAAGGGCATCAAAAAAAAATCAAATAGCCTAATAAAAGTTGGGGAAATTACATCATACCAGAATTTTAAACTTCCAATTTCAAAATTCAGATTTACAAGTTTTTATTTCAAAAATCAGATGATAATTAAAATTTTAAAATATTAATAATTATATTATAAAATTAAATATACATATTCATTCTACCCACACCAAAACCCTAATTATTTCATCTTCTAAATTTTCTCTCTTCTCTCTCTATCCCACTTTCTCTCTCTACTCTACCTCGTTGTCGCCCATTTTTCTCTCTTCTCTCTCTATCCCACTCTTTCTCTATTCTACCTCCCCTTCTCTCTACCTCACCGTCGTCGCCAGACGAGAAGACGCCGAAGCAACGCTGCTCGAGATCGCGCACCGTCGTCGACAACGATCTGCCCGCCTTCACCCGCACCCTAGCGATCTGTTGCGCAGCCGCTGTGACGGCTTCGTCCTTGCAGCAATCTGCAAAGCATCGCATGGTGGTGGTGGTTCAATGGTGTTGGTAGTGGTGAGGGCTGTGGCCAGGAATGAAGAAGACAATGGTGTGGTTTGAAGGAAGAGGTGGTACCGACGATGCTGGCTGTTAGTGGTTGCTCTAGGGTTTGGACGAGGAAGACGCAAGGTTCAATTTGGGTTAGCTAATGAGGTAGGCCGGGAATAGGCTGTAGTGGGGTTTTGGGTACTAGAGTATTTTGAAAGTGGATGTGGTTTTGTAGGTGGCGGTGGTGATGGGTTTGTCTCGGTGGTGGTGGAATGGCGTGACGATGTGGTGGTGTTTTTATTTTGCAATGTGTTGATTAGTTTGAGGTGGTTGTGTTGCTGTTGAAAGGTGGTGGTTCTAGCGGCGAAAGTGGCAGTGCTGCTGCTGGAGGGAGTGGTGGTCACAAATGTTGGTAGTGGTCACAAATTATTTGGTTGATTGTGACCATTAAATTGGTTAATCTGTAACTAATAAACAATATGTGACCAATGAAAAAGATAAATTGTGACCAATAAATAATGTGTGACTTAAAAATTTTTAAATTTGGGATCGATAATTTAACAATTTGTGAATGTCTACTAAGTTGTGACTTATAATATTTGTGATTTGTGACCGATAAACAAATTGTAACTTATAAAAATTTTGAATTGTGACCGTAAAATAATTTGTAACATAAAAAATTTCTGTTTGTTACCGAAATATAATATGTGACTAATTAAATTGATAGATTTGTAATTGATGAATAAATTGTGATGTCTAAATTTTTGATTTGTGACCGATGAACAAATTGTGACCTATAATTTTTTTTAATTGTGATCGTAAAATAATGTATGACATATAAAAATAGTAATTTGAGACCAATTATAGAGAATTTGTAATTAAATTATATGAAATTGTGACATTAATATATTTAATTAATAAAATATATGTTTAATTAACTAATTTATAAATAAAAAATTTTGAGATTTGAAATTTTAAACATAATCTCTTAAATTTAAAATTGGTAAAACTTAACATCTTAGTTATGAAATCTTCCCTAAAAGTTTTATTTTATATTTCTTTGAGTTGGCCATTTAATCCTCTAAAAAGTAACAACAAAACAATAGAATGAGACTAAATAAGAGGTCCAAAGTATTTGGACACTTAATTTACATTCTTGATTTAAAGAATAAAATGGACATATAATTAAATTATTACCTAGTGCTATTTTTTTTTCTATCTACCAAAATCTATAAAAAAAAGTTAATGCAAAAATTAATAAATATATAATATTCCCTATAATTTTTTTGCTAAGCTATAAAGTTTCTTTAAAATTTATAAATTCTTTTTTATTAAATTTAAAAATAAGTTATTTATTTTAAAAGTATTCATTTCATTTATATTTAAGAGTCGCGAAACAATTTATCGTCTAGTGCCTCAAAATTCTGAGGATCGTCCCTGAAATAAATGTACAAAAATCTGTCAACTCACAATATCAAACTCGATGTACATGTAGCATAATTGTAAAATATTTGCACGTAAACTTAAAAATTTTCACTACATTTTAATTACACATTTTTTCGAAAAATTACTATTGCAGAACTCTTTTTTTTTTCCCGCAAAATGGGACTCAAACATAGCATTAATATAATTTGGTCTCTTTAGTAAAATCTGGTGTAATCTGTGTTCCAAAATATACATCTTAAAGGTGAATGTGAAATTAAGCGATCAACTGTCAAGTTGACCGTTTACTACGCGACTAAGCGTGTTTTATTAACTTTTTGTTTTCTATTTTTTTTTTTTTTTAAAAGTCTTTTATTTGACTCTAGAATCAAGTTTTTTAAATGACTTCATCTGTACAAAAGTTAAAAGGACTTTTGCATTTTGAAATTTTGAAAATTGTATAATTGACTAATTGTAGGAAATAGTAAGTAAATATAGTATTTTTTAATTTTAGATGTTTTGTATTTATTTTTAAAATTATTAAATAACTTTTCGAGTAATTAAAAACTTAAAATAATATTTAAAAAATGTTTTTTTTTTTACGTGTTGACTCTTAGGCTCATAAAACTTAAAAGTTTGTCTTCACGCATAATCACATTTTACACTTTTTAAAATACTAGAATATAATAGGATCAATGATGCGTTGTTCTAAGTATAAAAATATATTTTAATTTTATTGGACTACGTGAAAATAATTTTTTTTATCAGATAAAGTGGTAATAAACATCAATTAGACTTAATACAGGAGTGGAGATGAGGACACCTAGGGATGCCGCAAGTCCATTTATTTTTCCTTTATGTAAATAAAATTATATAAAAAAAAATCTTCTTCTATATATTAGTCCATCAAAAGAAAAAAAATAATAATAGTAAATAAATAAAAGATTGTCCTTCTTTAACCATGCCTCCGACTGAATAGCATTATTCAAGGTCTCCTCCCAATGTTTCACACACATGAAATTACACTACATTTTTCATATTCCACATCTATTGTAAATTCCAATCAAAAATCATATTTTTCTTCTAGATATTATATATATATTAGTAGTAAGTAAATGCGTTGCACGTCTTATGTAGTGTTGATTGCTCTTATTTTTCCGTTTCAGAGACGGTATATTTTCATTTCTCAAGTATAGTAAAGAACTTACCAATTGTGTCCTTAAACAATGTAACTTGAAAATTACTTCCCTAAAAACATTATAAAAAAATAACATATTAGTCTAACAGTGAAACTTCTATAATAAAAGTATTGGTTAATTGGAACATCATATAACACTTTCCCATCACACAAATTTAGCGTATGTTTGGCCCCTCATTTTTCAAAAAATTCATTTTCAACCACATATTCTCCCATAAAATAATTTTATATGTAAATTCAATACTTTTCCTTATTTTTTAATCACATATTCTCCAAGAAAATGCTATTCTAAAATGCATTTTTGCTTAAAAATGGGGTTCAAATAAGAGCTTAGATTTAAAACTTCAATAGGGTCGTTCTTATTGTTGTAGATCTCAATGAAACATTTTCGAAGTATGGATACTTTTATAATACTCTATTATTCAAATGCATTTAGTTGTCTTAAAAATTTATAATCATATCAATCCTACAAATGTTGTTGATGTATTGATGACTTA
Source organism: Fraxinus cuspidata (assembly GCA_903798385.1). NCBI lineage: Eukaryota > Viridiplantae > Streptophyta > Magnoliopsida > Lamiales > Oleaceae > Fraxinus > Fraxinus cuspidata. Next base: position 34,806 of record CAIGRP010032519.1, read on the forward strand.
GATCTTATTTCTGTTAGTATTTTCGACGTTGTGTATTCATCCGTGATATTTCTAGAATACAAAATAAAAGAAGTCATTGATATGTTAATTTAGTAATTTATTTATCAATGTTAGAAAAAATCATATAGCAAATATAGGACATATCATACAAATATAATATCATACAACAAATCTTTATCAAAAATGTAATTGTGTCTGATACTAATATGATGCAGCGACATATGCTAATTATAATTTAACACTTCAAAATAAGTTTAATACAGAAAATGGGGTAAATATGA
>CAIGRP010032535.1:0-10287 GCA_903798385.1 Fraxinus cuspidata
ATACAATACAATACAAGCCAAAACAAAAGTTAGTATGAATACAAGCCAAAGTTCTGTACTTTCATTAATTATGTCAATGTAACCAGGGGCGGATGCAGAACTTCAAAGTTAGGGGGGCACAATCGAACTTGCAAAGAAGTCGGGAGAACTTTTACAATCGAAAATTTACATCTAAAAAAATCATACCCCATATAATTTTACATCCGAAAATTTACATGTGATATGACTTTTTTGGATGGAAAATTTTTTATGTCATATTCCATATAAAATTTCCTAAAGAAATGATGAAAATTATATTGAGAAATTTGTATCACAAAAATAATAAATGTTAATGAAATAATTGATTTTTTTTAAATGCGAGTTAGACGTCTTTCTTTAAAACTCACATTTAACGTATTTTTAACTATTTTCGATATCTATTTGGACTATTCGATACGCACATAATGTAGTTCTCGAAATAGGCTTTGAGGTGATATAAACAATTTGTAAATTCGATTAGCGTACGATCGTCGGAGAATTTTTAAAATTAGTATGTTATCGAAATTCAAATTTATTGCGATTTTGCNTTTGGACTATTCGATACGCACATAATGTAGTTCTCGAAATAGGCTTTGAGGTGATATAAACAATTTGTAAATTCGATTAGCGTACGATCGTCGGAGAATTTTTAAAATTAGTATGTTATCGAAATTCAAATTTATTGTGATTTTGCCCCTGTTTGATGGAGATTAAAATCAATTTTTTAGTAAATTTTGATAAAAGTTAAATAGTTATGGATTTCATGAAATATGTTATTAAATTAATTGTTAACTTTAACTTAAATTAAAATTTAGATTTCAATCTATACGAAAAAAATATCTCAAAAGTTGGGGGGCAGTTGCCCCCCCGGGTCCGCCCATGACTGGAACAACAATGACAACAAACAGTTAGTTACAACAGCAATGGCAACTAGCTCCATTAGCAATAGTAGCAGTTGAGTTCCACCATGTTAAAGTTTGGGTGTGACCCGAGCTCTATTGGAATGATACCATGCCTTGAAGAAGTCTTGAAGAAATCAAAGACGGATAAGGAAAAGAAATCGTGGGAAATTAGCTCACTAGCCGTTAAGGGAGCGCTTGAGTGGAAATTTTAGTAACTCCATCATTAGCTAATCGCGTGCCAGGCGCTTGAGCGATGGTGTTATCCAGGTGAAATATGTTCATGATTTTGACAGTTTTTACACTCTCGTTCTATCTCAAATACTCCATTATTTGTTATGCTTATTATATTACGACACCGCCATATTTAGGCTATTCTTTGTATTACATATTTGAGGAGTAAACTTCTTGAGAAAATCATCCAAAACACTGTAATTCTCCATATTTGTTATAGTGAATTTCTCCTCTTCTGCCGGCGGTTTTATCCCATGTTAAATTTCGATGTAAATTTTGTGCTCTTGTTCTTATATTTTCATATTGCCAATTCTTGTTTATTCCTAACACATCCTACTAGCATCATCGACAAATTCATCCTGTTAGCCCCAATAACATTTCAATATTAGCAGTTCTATCCTATTAATAACATTTTAAAATTAGACATTTAAGACAGTATTCTGAAAGTTAAATATAGAAATTTCAAAGTTAAATAAAAAAGTTTAAATTATAGAAAGAGGCAATGCAAATAAGTGGAATTACATCGTTTAAGATAAGGTACAAGTTTAGTTTATAGACTATCTCTATTAGATAAATTATTAACATATCCTACTTATCTATATCTAGCTGATTTTAAATATCTCTACAACGTAAAAAAAGTCTTATCTTGACACCAGTGAATACATAAATCAGTATCCTAACTCTAACAAATAAGCATTCTAAACATTCTCAATATAGAGTTGTAGCAGCTTATATCATTTTTTTTTTTTATGTCTTTCATCAGCCAACCTTTTAATCGCATGATGAATGAACTTAATATCATCATACAAGACTATAAGCAAGCAAATAAATAGCAAAGACAATTTCTATATATTATTTACCCAAACAGTAGCAACAATGACGCAATATCCCTGGTTGTAATACATGATTTGTTCTCTGCATTATGATAGAATATATTGTAAGCAATTATTTCTTTTAAGTTATCCCTTCTCTCTGCCTTATCCAAATAATGACAAATCACTTGAGGTCCTTTGTTCATTTACAACCAATTATTTGTTTAAATCAATACCACAACCATCTTTGTACTCAATGAACTCCGAAAGAAATCAATAATTTGACTTCCATTGAATGATGCAAATTTAGAAGCAAATATTTGAATGAGTAAGAAATATTTGGCAATCCACGAGACAATTTTGTACCTATTTGCATTCAATTCCCAACAAATACATCAAAAGACTTATCGGTCTTCTTCATGACGGTAAGTCAAGTAATCCAGCAAATAATTCTTCCCAAAATAAGCACTTGGTTGAGTTTAGCTTTAAAAGTTGAAGCGATGGGCTTAGAAATACCCAAAATAGGTTGTGAATTACTTGGGCTACTAGTTTGGGTAATCTCATTTGATGGAGCTAATGGTGGAGGACTCGTTTTCTTATAGCATTCATGTAAATGTATAAACTTGTATTAGAGCATATAAGAATTATTTTGGTTGAATTAAGAATAGTAGCAATTGACTTTTTAAGCAGGTGAAACTCAAAATTGGTGAAGGTCTAAAAGGAGGACAAAAAAGTTCTCGACCCTAAAATAGTGCTACTAGTATAAATTTTCTAATGGCTATTTCGAATTTGGGCTGGTACACTGGGTGTTTGTTCCATGTTCATGGTTTATCTTACAATGTATTTTGGAAGCCCAAATACAGTTTACATATAACATGGAGGCCATATGACATTGAATCAAGAGAAAAAAAAAAATAACATTGAGAAAAGAGCAGCTAATTTGTCATGTCCACTATCTGCCATAAAATAATAAATAAATAAATAAATAATAATAATATTAATATTAATAATAATAATAATAAATTAACCCCCATAGCAAGAAGAGATTTTGCTACATATATATTAGGGTTTACACTCTTGTCAATGATGAAATGACACTTGAACATTATGTATACCTAAGTGTAAACTTTGATGTACATGTAGAATAATTCTAGTAAGAAAGGCATATGCCTTAGGTTTCTGCTTCAAATCAATTTACTCCTAGTGAATCGGTCCCTAAAATAGAGATCCCAATTGTGCCTATTTATTTAATTAACTTCGCATGCGCTCCTATATAACTAGTTTTCACCTGTTCAGAGAAAATTCATAAAATTTCGATAGTTGAGGCATCTTGTAATTAATATTGACATTAATGCCTTGAAGCTGTTTTTAAAGTTCCGGTTTGATTGGCCCGACTTTTTGATAATATAGATATACTATTTAATTCCGCCTTTGCACATCCGCAGGCTTCCCACTGATATAATATAGTTGCTTTAAAAGTTCAAAACATTTACATAATATTATAGCCTAGTCAAACAAAGTAAAATATTCTTATTCAAAATATCCTGTTAAATGGTTCAAGAAGATGCAACCCACTTGGTAAAATAAAATAAAAATGTTTATGAGTAAAATTGTCACAATCGGATTTAGTCATAAAATAATTATAGGTAAAGACCAAAATAAAAGATTCTTGACAATATATTCTTGGAATGTGTGTGTGGTGTGTTTGGTGGAACGGGACTGGGAGGTGAGTTGTTGTAAGGGGGTAGTTGTCCTTCATGCAATGACAATTTAATATTTTGCGAGCAATTTTTTTTTTTAAATATTTTTTAATGTTTGAATTGGTTTAATACTTCCATGATCTACGTAGTTTTTTCTGGACTTTCTGTGATATTCTTATAATAATTTGTCTGTATTTATAAAATATTTTTCGTTTATAATTATTTGTAATTCTATTAATACATCTTTATAATTGATATAGTGAAAATGTTAATCACACAAAATTGAGTTGATAAGAGTAATATTTTTGAGACAATGCTAGGTAGTTGGCAATTGAAAGGAGTTAGGTGGATTATTTGTTCTTAAATTCTCCATTTCTCCTCAATTCTTTTAGTATCAAAACAAGCTAAATAGTGCCGACATTAATCATGTTCTAAAGGTGTATATATTAGCTTTATTAAAGTTTTTTAACATTATATTATTAGGTTTCTTTAAATTATTTATTTACTCAAATATTATACGAAGCTAAATTTTAAAAGTTGAATTTGAGGGTTTTCATTCAAACAGATCATTAAATGTCATGTAGTGCAAAAATTTCAACATTCTTCCATTGTCACCTCCCTATTTCATGAAATATTATCATCTAAAAGACTCAAATGTTTGGAATAGTATAAGATCATTGATGATTTTGTGAATGTACAAGCTCAACCGTGTTGTGAACAACATTATAGATAGACTCAATGAAAGAAAACTCTATTTCATTGTGGAAGTAATAAACGTAAGAATTGGTCCATCCATAAATAAGCCAAAGGTGCCTTTTACATTTTAATGATGTATATTTCAATCGAACCATTTCTTGAAACTCAAGTGTCAAGAAAAATGAAGACTCATAATTCAAGTTAAAAGAGAATTGAAATATTCATTTAACTATATATAAAATAAAAAATGTGGATGAATTTTTTTTTTTTTTTTTTCGCACCAACCTTTTGCTTATAGATGGTGGTAGTTGCCAAAGGAGTTCGTGTACAACCTAAGAATTTTAAAACATCAGAAATGTCCAACCTCTCATGTTTCATTTAGAATTTATATCATTCTTAAGCTAAATATTTCTCTTGTACGACATATTTAAACGATATCAGTATCCACTTATGGATCACAAAAATATCATCTATCCTCCATAAAAAAAAAAAAACACATCATTTGCTAATAATTTTTGTTTTGTTACTTGGCTGGTTTAAAGGTTTTTTTTTTTTTGGGGGGGATTAATTTGGAGTTTTATTGGTAAACCTTTACTTGTGGCGGAGGAAAACCCTGGTTACAATTACGAAAAGCGAAAGGAAGGCAAATTACATTTATCTAAACGAATGCAACCAATTGTATAAATAGGGAAACTAGAGATTGGTTCTAAGAAATCTGAACGACCTTGAGATCCAAGACGCGCTAAAAAATCTGTCACCTGGTTTGCTTCTCGATAAATATGTGAAATGTCAATAGATATAACATGAGCAAGCTCTAAAATATCCTCCCAAATTAGTCGAACAGACCAAGGTATGTTAACATAATGATGAAACCAATGAACCACCACGTTAGAATCTGTTTCTATAGCAATCCTGTCTGTGTTAAGGACATAGCAAATTTCAAGGCCTATCTTAAGAGTTGGTACTTCCGCTAAGGTGTTAGTACCAACCCCAAGTTTATGATAAAACCAAAAAATTACCTTCCCCTGCCAATCCCGAAGTAATCCACCGCGACCAGTCGGGCCTGGATTTTCAGTACTAGCACCATTAATATTTAGTTTATAACAACCATGCTGTGGAGGGGACCATTTTACAAGAAATAGAGCTTTGACTCGTATTGACACTATAGGGATGTGTAGCACCTGTGATTAATAGGAAGATAGAGACAATTTCTTTGGTTTTAGCATGCCATTCAATTCGTGTAGCCAACGTTTTACTTTAGGACAAATTTTGTGCAAGTTTACAGCCTCATCCTTAAATCTCGCAAAATTTCTGGCCAACCAAATCTCACAGGAAAGAAGTGGTGGGATAAGGAAAGCTACAAAATGTTCTTGCATGGATCATTTAAAGGTTTTAATTATACTTTATTTCCTTACTAATATTATTCTTTTCTCCTTGCTCTTTTCACTGCATAAACTAAAACATATAGAAAACCTAATTGAATTATTTAATTCGATGTTTTAATTCAATATCATAAAGAAGTTTTGCTTTACAAATACTATACCCCTTGTTTGGTAATCAGTATTTCAAAACACTTTTTTTTACGTATTCATTTTCAACTATACATTTACACTATAAAATATTATACACATAAACCTAAATTTTTTTTTATTTTTTAATCACACATTTTATAAAAATTTACAAATGCTATGTTTTAAGGTAAGACTAATGATTACATTTTCTTAGCCCATGTTTGGAAGGGATTAAAATTAGATTTTAGTAGATTTTAAAAAAAATTGATGAAATGTGTTGTTGAAAAGTTGTGGGGGCTCATGAAATATGTGACTAAAATTGATTGTTGACTTTAACTTAAACTAAAATTAAAATTTTAATTGATATCAAACATGAGTATAACCAAAATTCAAAACTTGACTAAATTAATCATTTTTTTTTTATCTCCACATTAAATACATCACGATTCTATTGTCAGAGAATGCAACACATAGCTAATAGTCTGTCAGACATGAAATAAATGTAAGAATCCTATAACATAACAAAATTTTAAAGGATCATTAGCAATCTCAATCAATCTAAAATCCTGAAGTAAAAAAACGACAACAATACTAAAGGTGTATTTGATTGCATTTATTTTTCATGAAAATGGTCAATTTCTCATTCAAATTTCTACTTTGAAGTGTTTGATTGCTATTTTTTTTCATGAAAAATATTGTTTAATTTTTAAAAATATGACTAATTTTTCTTTCTATCTGTACAAATACAAGTAATAAACAAAAAAGCTACTTGTAATAATGCATATCCTTGGTTAACTGATACAACATTCCTGATTTTCAGATGTGTGAAACAAACAAGTCACATATACATATATGTACTATTTAGATTTTATTACTTTATTTAGTATGAGTAATAAAAAATATAGTATATATCATCATTATATACTCCAAATAAGAAGACAAAAACGGGCGGAGAAGATTGCATATTAAATCCAGCATTTAATAAAAGAAATGGTGCCCGATTAATATATTTGTCAGCATGTGTGTCAAATACAGACCATATAAGAAAGATTCAATGGGTCACTGCACTTCTGAATTCATAATGAAGCAAATAAAGTTAGATATTGTATGGCATAACATGAGGCGGGGGTTGGTGAACTTCGGGATTTACGCGGGTTGGTGGAATTACTTTGTTTTGGAGTGGGTAGTTGGTGCACACAGTACAATTATCGACTTTCAAATAGTGATGGCAATGGACAAAACCGAGCCGATTCAGTCTATGTACCCACAAGCAAGCTCAAGCTTGTTCGAGCACGAGCTCATGAACTCAATAATTTTTTTTTTCTTTAAGTTACCATAAGATGTTTGTTCATTTTTTTGACGAGCGCGCGAACCTCATGAATTTTAGGCTGATGGGCCGTGCCCACGAGCCGCTCGCGATCTTGACAGCTCGCTGTACGAGTCCTCACTCGGCTTGTGCTTGAGGTCATCTCAAAACAAGCTCGAGCCATCCGTGGACTGAGTTTCGAAGAGCCGAGCTACTCGGCCCTTTTTGCCACCACTGCTTTCAACCCTAGCTATCAACCCTTACAAAATAAAGAAACAAATTGTTTCATTTTCTCATCCACTCCTCAAATTGTGATTCATATTCATCGAAGGTATCACTATCACCTTCATTTTTATTCACCTTTTTGTTCATTTTATTGCTCGATTTGTGAATCTGATAAGCATAACCTAGATGGATACACTAAATCTTATAACATGTTTTGTAATTAATATTGGACGAAAGTTAAGAGTATTATGCCACAGTGTACAAAATTTTTTTAGCTTCTTTTTATTTTTTAATACTTTCATCAATTACAATAGACTAGTTTGATATTTAACTAAATACAAGGGTAAATACCCCAAAGATGAGGGTGCGTGCAACGTGCTTTTCTAATGATGGCAATTTGGATGTTTACTATAAAATCACATATAAGTTGCCAATGTGGTTGATGAGTATGAATAGACATAAATAAACCATAGTTTAAAGGGAGTGTTTAATCAAAATTATGCCAATGAGCAAAGAAAGGCAGCATTTTGCTTCTATAAGCTATAAGTTGCCACTGATAGGTGGGGACAACATTAAGCCCCGGTTTGGATAAGCTAAAAAATAGATTAAAATTTAAAGTAAAGTTAACAATTAATGTTAACCACACATTTTATGAGACTCATAATTTTTCAATCATATATTCATCAAATTTAACCAAAATTTACAAATTCTATTTTTATTTGAACCAAACGGGGTCTAAGTCAGCATATTCTTTATAGACTAAGCCACAAGTCATTCAACTGTAATTATACGATGCAAGTTACTTAAAAAGGTGAATTATATATATAATGCCTTTGCAGTTTAATTTACACTTGAAATAGGACGAGGCTGCCTACATTCAATTCCAGTATTGGAAGTCATGCATTAAACCTAATTTTTTCGCCACAAAAAGTCATAAATAGAAAACAATGGTTGCGCCCCCGAGGAATAGCTCAGTGGCGTAAATGACAGGAGTGAGATAGTATATGTTGGGCTGACAGCCGCAGTGTGAGAGTTCGATTCGTATTTCTTACAAGGTATGAAGTTGGACTCTTTGTGGGCACCAGTATGACAGCTCTTGTATCCTAGTCTATTGAGACACATCCCGCGATTTACCTCATCTACAATGTTCTAGGGGTAGGGCGGTGGGGGACCCTCAAGGTTAGAGTTCAACCTTTAGAAAACAACAGTTGGTTATTATGACATGTTAGTGCATTGAATTGAAAAGACTCAACAAAATTAAAAGAAAATAATAAATTTGACCGTTTTGGTTCCGTACTATTCAAGTCCTTATATCTTTACACCAAGAATAATCCATTTTTATTTATTAACATCATAGGTAGGTATTTTTTACCTCTACACCCTGTTTACTGTTCATTGTTTTAAAACATTTTTTTTTGCTATGAGATTATTTTTAACTACACATTCACATAATAAAATATTTCGCACATAAATTCAAAAAAAATTTCTATTTTTTAAACAACACATTCTCATAAAAATGATATTCAAACTCTTTTTTTTTTTGGCACCAAACAGGGCTAAATTTGTCTAGGGGACTTGAAAGTACCCCAACCAAGTTGGTTAATATAAATTTTGCCCCTTTTTGGTATTGATTAAATTAGATTTTTAGTAAAATTTTGATAAAAGTTAATAAAATGTGTAATTGAAAAATTGTGTGTGGTTAAAACTGATTGTTAGAGGCAAGGGTAGACCCAGTCTAAGCCAAGCGTAGGCATCTGCTTGCACTGGGCTTTGGGCCGCCCCATTATTTTTCAGCAGCCCAATGCTTAAAAAAAAAAAGTAGGCCAATTATTTGGCCCAAACTACTGTATGATAAAAGCCCTACAATCCATTAATCTACCATCCAACAGACAACAGTAACGGTCTCACAGAGAATTCTGAGTTCTCTATTCTGGTGGCGTCCCTACAGGCTGCATCCAGGCTCCAACCATCCACCACGCACGTCCCCCATCAGCCACAAGCCTAGACCAGTAGGTGAGTTTTCGATAATTTTTATTGGTATTTTCATCTTCTATTGGTTGTTTTCACAAGCGTTGTTATCTGTTGCAGTGTTGCCTTTTGGGTATTCATATTTCATGTGCTATTGGCTGTTGAATTTTCTATCGCGAGTCGGTGAGTGCACTACTAACCACTACCAGTAGGCAGTAAGTCAGTAACCAATGCGTTAGTCGGTGAGAACTAAAAACTGAGACAATGAGTGGATGGGGATAAGTCACAGTGATTGACATTGAAATGTATACTAATATATGTTTTTTGAATTATATTGAAAGATTGCTTTCTGTCCAGCAGAACTGTCTGATCATTTTACCACTGTTCATTTAACTACCAAGCCTAATTTATTACATTCAACATTGCCGACTGCGTGACTCATGGGAGACGTGTCTCATGGGAGACGTGTCTGTCAAACTTGAATTCTAAGGAATAGTTTGTCAATGAATACCTATTTTATTTTGATTGAAAAACCGAAAATGAGAAGAAAAAAATAGTTTAACTGGACTAAAACATAGAGGTTTTAACAAGCTATGAGCCTGCCTTGTTGTGCAAAACAAACTTATTGTTCTCAATGAATTCTAACTGTCCTCCCTAGGAAAATATACGTGTAAACTTCAGAACCTATTGGAGGCATGGAATTAGAATATTTGAAATATCGAAGCAAACTTTATAAGGATTTCCTTTAGTCCCATTGATCATACCTATTTTTTACTATAATTAGCAATAAACCAGACCAAGTGCAAAAACGGGATAGAGCACGTACTTGTGATAAGAAAAAGTGATGCATTCAATTTATTGGGGTCAATACAATTGTTTAATTTTGTATTTAATTTACATTTAATGAGAAGTATCTTG